>JASTWO010000984.1:0-29277 GCA_030770215.1 Temnothorax americanus
AAAAACTATATAAAACGCAGTATTTTTAGAATAGAATATCTTACTGATCAACAATGATATATCCTATGGTCAGAATATAGAAAATATCGGAATATCTGTGGATCGATAAATCGACTATTTTACACATGCATTCTCGAATGTGCGCAGAAATCAATTAATAATAAAAATGACAGAATAAAATACATATCGTAAACCATGGGTAGTTTTGTAGTTTACCAACGATCGCGTGTAAACTTCTCTTTTCGTTTAAACAATATTAAAACTTTGCTCGATTGAGACTATGCGCAAGGAGATGCGGAAGAAACGTAACTCAAAACAAGCGCGCGAGTCAACATTTGCTCTGCGGTGCTGTAAAAGTAGAAAATACATGTCCGCGATTCCAACTCGTCGCGGTATTGATCAATCGGGAAATTGTGCTGTATCCCGCGTTTCGATCTGTGAAACGATAAACCATAATGGAGAAGCTCGTTTGTCGCGCACATGCTTGAGATTATGTATCTACGCTTTACTGCGGAATATTCCGAAGGCTTTCGTACATCTCTACGGATAATAGAAACTGGTTTTTTTTATACCAGCTTTAGTAGCTCTTGACTCCGCTGTGTGCGAATCCTTCCTCTCATCCAGCATCCCTCCGTCGAAATAAATTCGTGAAAAGCTAAAATGACTGTGTGCCACAAAATTATACTTGGAAAAAATAAAAGCAAATATATAATTAAATATTAAGTTGCGAGACTTAACATTATTTTTTAATTTTTGCTTTTGTATAGCAGTTATTTTAACTTAGAAAATATTAAGTATGATATGTATTGTAGAAAACAAAAATTAATTACTAGTGCTTTGAAAATTTAATTAAACAATTTTTTGGTTTTATATAAAAATTTAATTACATTCTACTTTTTTATAATTATAATTATTACAAAAGATTCTCAAAATGTATGATTATTTTAAAAAAATTTTTACGTTATTCGACTGTTGGAAACTTTTTCAGACTGCTTTTATATAGGCATGTTGAGAAATTTTAATACAGTTTTCATGCGAATCTTATAGAAACTTTAGAAACACAAGTTAGAAGGAATTTTTATTAAGGGAATGAGATATTCATTTTTATATACCACGTTATATAATGACACAATAAGGTTCAGTAATAACACATGGAATTTGTTAAAAAATTTGTTTTGAAATTACCATTTTATGCTTAAATTTAATTCATTTTGGGGAATAGCCAGCATTCTCTTCGTCGTCTTTTAAAACAGCGAGGAAGAACACGAGTAAACACATTTACTTTAACGTTCAAGCATTTACGTCGAAAGTTTTAAACATGCAAATAATTGGACCGTAAGGAACATACTATGGAATATTACAGTATGAACAAACAAAGTGCAGTAGAGAGATCCCGGCGTACGTCAATATGTGCGCGCACATGTGTATCTCTCGTACATATATTATCTCAATTTAAAACTTGGTTGCGTTACATTTAAAATCAACTATTATATAATCCCTTTATTTTGATAGAAAATTTATTTGCACATGATTTCTTTTTCGTTTATGTTACGAAAATTATCAACGCCGTGCCGTTGAAACAACAGATTTTTCTTAAATTAATCTCCGATTACGAGAAAGTGTACGAGTTCCGGGATACTATATGTACACAATTATCCAGAAGATGCCTGTTCCGCACGGCTACAGAGAGTCGCGCATAACGTGTTCTCGGCATAGCCTCATTTCTCCATATCGGATGGCGTTCACACCATTTTCTTTCTCCCTCTCGCTCTTTCTCTCTCTCTGGCGCGCGCGCGCTGCGGTTACGTGACAGTGCGTTGCAGTTTCCTGATAAGATCGCGACTAGCTACGCCGGATTAACAGTACAATCACCAGCAATGAAGACGATACTTGTCTCGCTTACTGCCACTTGTAATTTCTTTCCGGAGCTATCCGCGTGGAAGTTTGTAGACTTTACTTTATGTTAGACGTTGGAGAAGGAAACCGCGAGCTTCCTAAACTTTGCTAGATAATACAACGTTAATTAACTTCTCGTTTACCTACCCGACCGCTTAATGAAGCTGAACGTTCCTTATTGTTATCGTATATCTTCGATGTTTGTTGTTTGCTCGCTGTCACATATTAAGTTAGGTATTTTATTTAGAATTTTTTATACCTATAAATCTCACGCAAATAACACTTCCCGTATATAAATAGATAACAAAGCGCTTGAGAAATTTTCGATATTAATATTAATAACTACCAAACCACCGCGATGTAATAGTAGTTGACGATGGTGAAAGTATCGAAATGCCTGAAGAGATTAATAGGGTATAATGGTATTGAATTTCAACTTTATATATAAGAGGGATCCGATACTTGACAAATTCATAAGAGCTATTTAGGCTGGCATTAACATTAGCGTATGCATACGACAGTTATTTTTCTGGCTCAAAAAATTCTTTCGTGAGAGAGAATGAAGTGATTACGGGACGCGAAATCTGGCCTTAATCGGCTACGCTCCTTTACTTTCGGTGCGAAAGTGGCTAAAATTAAGTACCTAAGGGGACCGTGGCTTAAACGAGATCTCCTCTCAAAGGATGGCTGACATTCTCGCGGAAAGGAGAGAGAACTTAAGGCATAACTAAAGAATGGACGGCGAAGGATAAGGGCGCAAACGGTTAAGTAAAAAAGTGGAATCCGCAGAAAGTTTAATTGCTTTTGAATATCGATGAGTGTTGTGAGGCGTCGTCTAATTTGGAAGTCAATTGATAGACGCGTTCCCATTGCGCGCCTCTCGTCCTGTCTCGTCTCACGCGCGATCTTATTTACTTCTCTTTCCTAAGCGAGAGGGAAACTCGCGGTAGTCGGCATTAGCGTGATCGAATATCCGCAGACTGTCACCCAAGCGCATCGCCGCGATTGAACGGTAGGTAGAAGTAGAACGACGACGACGACGACGACGACGACGACGACGACGACGACGACGACGACGACGACGACGACGACGACGACGATCGAAGTCATTATCGGGAAAAGTTATCGCTCGTCGAACAATCCTTGGGCCATGCATTCGCGTCGCACTTATCGTTTTACGAACAGGACCTCGGCGTTATGTACCAGCATTACGCTCAGCACGTTTCTTTCAAGATTGCTTAACGATATCACTGAGCTGACGATGCTTCCGGAATAATCCAGCGTAATCGTCACTATTTTGATAAATATTTTTAACTGTTTCACACAGTAGAAACGTGTCGACATTAACTTTTCTGACTTTAATCACAGAGGAAACAATCTTTAGCCTGCAAATCGATAGTATAAAAAAAAAAAAAAACAGATTGCAGTTTATATAGGACGACATGTAACGAAAAGCATAGGGATAGGAATAGATTCGTTGTGGAATGCTAATGTGAAATGTAAGATTATAAGTAATAAAAAGTTTACATAAACGACTTCGTAAGAATCTCAATTATTAGATATATTTTTTATTTTAAATTGCATTTCCGATATTCATTGCCAGTACTGAAGATCTATATTTTATGTTGGCGTACAGATTTTCAGTACTGACAATGAATATCGGAACGCCTTAGTTTAAATTTAAGAAATCTTATATATATATTATGGGATTATAAAAAAAACTATATAAAAAGGAATTAAAAGACGAATGAATCGATTTTGCGAACGATATTACAGCCACAGGATATAAATACGCACTTCTCAATAAATTAGAAAACTATTTTGAATCGGAATTATAAAAACAATTAAATATACAAATTCATTATCTCGCGGAAAATTATAGAGAGCTATTTTCAAAAAAGCATTAAGATGTAAAGTCTCAGCTTTCAAATCTCGTTGAGTTTTCCATCAACGATGCTTGTGGTTCTCAAATAGCGTCATTTCAAGTTAAATTGATAAAAAACATGAATTTCGAAATTACGCACATCAGAGTTGAAAAAAGATTGTTTCCAACTTTAGATTTTCTGAAAACTTAGTCTTCTCTTCAAAATACTTTTCTAGATATTCAGCTATGATGTTTTTTCGCCGAGTTATCACGATTTGAAAATATACTGATCGAATAATCAACTTGGAAATGACACTATTTTGAACAGAAGCATTATCAAAGAAAAAGCTTGATGAAATTAGAAAGCTTGATTTTTTAAGATTTTAAACCGGTTACTGAAAATCAGTTTGCAGTTGTTTTTTTTCGCAAATTTTTGTCACTGATTTGAAGAGACTTCGATTTTTATAAAGAATGTGAAATTCTTTATAAAGTTTATCAAGAACTGCAGAACTATGGAAAGTGCTATACTAGGACTCTTAGTATTTTTTGAAATTTGTATTATAGAATGTCGTGCCAACTTCATAGACGATTCTTTAATTTTGTCGTTGAATAGCATATTAAATTCATGCGAGTTGCGGGATTATACCTACCAGCAAAATGCTTAATGCATGCAACAAAGGCGAGCTGAATCTTCCGATGGAAATCACGTCGCAAACATCCGGCATATCGCGCGTTCGCACGTGGTACGCGCGCGAACTCGCGAAGCGTCGGTGCGCGGCGCGGCGCGGCGTACGTGCGCGGCCGCGCGTGGAATTCTTTATCCTCGCTTCGTACGGACGTTCATGACTTCTATGGGATGTCGCGTCGCCGTGCTATTTTGTCGGATATTAATGGAAGTCGCGTTGATAAATGGGAGAACACGCGAAAAGACAGGGAAGACACTCTCCGGACTCTCTCTTCGTCGGCGAATGACGCCTCCGGGCTTTAAAGAGAAAAGCCAGATTCAGACTACCCCGCGTGTATGGGATGATCAACGGCGTCTACCTAACGATAGATGGATGATATTTTCAGCGCGCGTCTGACATTGAATACGGCGTTTGAATACGCCATAGAAGTTACTTGAAATTCTATATATGAGAATTATTAGCGATTTTATTTAACGACTTTTATATATATTTATTCATTACTTTGTTATTAAAAATTACGATACATATTTGTTGAACGTACTGTCCCATGTATTCGCATACACTGAGAAACCCATTTAGTTGACTGAATTAAAATTTGGTTGAATCAACTAAATCTCTTGTTTGTATATGGGCAAACAAGAATTGTGGTTGGTGCAACACAAAAATGTAGTTGGAAAATTTAGTAATACCAATACATAAATATAGTTCACTGAACAAAAATATGGTTTGTATGGAACAAAATTTGTGATTGACTTATTACTCAAATTTTGTCCTCTGAACCAAAAGTATGTGTTGATATTACTAAAATTTTCAACCGAATTTTTTTGTTGCGTCAATCGATTATTTTTGCACGGAAAAAACGATTTTGCTGAAGTATTTAAAAATTTTGACTAGCTAGATACAGATCTGAAAATAATTTTGTTGTATCATTAAAATAATTATAGTAGGTTACTGAAGTATGATGATAATGCTGTAAAAAATTTTGACATTTTAGCAATCAGTTCTACATAATTAAAATAATTATAGATTCACGCAATGTGATTTAAAATAATTATATGTAGAACTGATTGCTAAAATGTCAAAATTTTTTACAGCATTATCATCATACTTCAGCGACCTACTATAATTATTTTGATGGTGCAACAAAATTATTTTCAGATCTGTATTATATCTAGCTAAATTTTTAAATACTTCAACAAAACCGTTCTTTCCGTGTGTAGCCATCAATGTATAGCACATAAAAAAATGCATAAACAGTTAAAGTCGTTTAAGTATTTTTATTTATCACATTAACGAAAACATACAAAATTATCGTTAGTATTGCCGTAGCGCAAAATACCTGAAGTAGGAAAAACGTCTATCAAAGAACTAAAATCCATCTCAAAACTGTTGTGTGTCGCATTTTGTATGACTTGATAAGCATCAATATGTGAGTAATATCCAATAGTAAATAATTTTTGTAAATTAAATACAATCCTCTTGTCTCCATAAGAAAGTATAGACGAAATAAGACTAAATTCTGGCAAAGGTTCATCAACAGAGGTAAGTAAAACTGTACGATTAGCTAAATATTTTATTCCATTAATTTCTATCCATAAATAATGTGTAGGATCAGCAGTTTCGTCAAGATGTGGACCAAAAGTAATTTTATCCGATAAGCCTCTTTTACTAAGAAATCTTTCGCATAACTGCAACTGGTTCTTTTTTGCTAAAGTTAACGTGATGTTTACGCGAGAATTTACTACACTTGCATTTTTCTTAAAGTCTCGATGTTTGGCCTCGAATCGCATTGATGAAATATTAATTAAAGGACCCACTGTAGTCATAATCTCAGGATAATGCGTTATTATGTGATGTTTCGGCTTTAAAGTTACATTCTTAAATACTTCTAAGTAAAAACTATGATGTTCTTCGATTAATGATTTTAAAAGCTTGGGTGTAGACTCGTGAATTGTTCGAGATGTTACAATTGATATAATCTGTTTGAGAAGTAAAAATACTTCCCAAGCACAATTATTTTGAGGAATTTTATCGCCAATTATTAATCCTAAATAACGAACTAAGCATGCCATCTCTGCAGCACTAATTATAATGTGACATTTTTTTATATGTTCTGTTTTTATTAGAGGTACTCTATTTCTTTCATACATACCAAAATTAAAATATTTTATTCTTTCGTTTAAAAATTGAAAACTGAATAGTTTTTCATCAATCAAGTACTTTAAAACAGTGCCTACTTCATATCGGCAAATGCCTTCATAAACATCATGCATAATATCGCATGCTATATTTTTTGTAACATTAAAATATTTTAAATCATTCCAAATACATGGTTCTTTTACACCTGCAGATGTTCCAGATAATGTTTTAATATCTTGATCATAATTATTTTTGGTCCTCCTTAACGAAAGTTTTGATGTACATAATATTTGACATTGTTCTTTGGTAGCTCTACAAAATCGACAAAAAAAATGACTCGAGAAACTCTCTGAAAATCCTAAAATACTATTAACACCTAAATTATCACCTAAAATTAGAGCTAATGTGAAATATATTTTGTATCTTTTATTATTGGATACTATTTCAATACCGTTTGTTTCCAAAAATTTTAGTTCTTCAATTAAAATGTTAAATGTAGCACGATTCCCATGAATCATTCTATCAGACGCATGACACAAAAGAGCCAAAAATATATTATTTAATGTAGAATGGTACTTTATCGGTGTACCAGCAAGTAATATATAAACAGCACCTAATTTATGAATACCGGCATGAGATCCTAATGGATTATTGATTTCAAAATCGTCATAGAAAAGAAAAATTGGTATCACAATGCTGTTGCCATAATTTTTCGAAATATCACGCCATAAGAGTGATCCAAGAAAATCAAAATAATCTTTCGAACAACATTCATTTATTTCTCTAATATGTCTTAATGTTAAAGGTAAAACATTAGGTAATTCCATGAAATATTGTAATATTGTACGCAATGGTATAAAATGTGCTGTAGCAGCCTGTATATTAAAATATGTACTATTGTCTGATTTTTTACAAGTTGACATGTTACCCACGTAATAAGAAATAGGTGGAATCAAATAGTCACTATTTTCGAAATAACGTAAGCGAAGTTTATCTGACAATAAATTTTGAAAAGAATTTTCTAGTATACTTATCATTTTAACAGTAATATCCGTATTGGAAATATTTTCTCCATTTTCCGATTTTAACATTTTTGTAAACAAACTTCCGAAACCATTAGACAACAACTCCGTAACATTCTCGAGAACAAATTGAACTTGACTTCTGGGTATCACAGGATTTGCATACAGTTTAGCACAGAAAGAAGCACATTGATGTTCTATACTCTCAATAATATCTTCAATTGTATAGTTATCATATGTTATAGTTTCTGCAATAGCTTCTACATTACTTGAATTGGAAATACTATCAGAAGTTGAAACGATATCAGATTGACAAGCATTGCATTCTTGCAGATTAACGTTCAGAGAAACAACAGATGTACACTTCTGAAACTTTTTTACTACACTGATCTGATGCTTTCGAATTAGGTGCTGCTTAAAACAACTAAAACTGTCAAATTTTCTACGACAAAACTTGTCTTGTTGACACTGAATTACGTCCCCTACTGTCAGGCAATGAGATACCTTAAAATGTAGTATAATAGTTTGTATAGACCTAAATTCTTTAGAGCATAGAAAACATATGATTGGAGCAGTCATTATTTATACTTAGTTTATGAATAGTGCAACCAAAATATATTAATTTAAAAGAGAAATAAAAATAACTTTATAAGTAACCTAAAAGTAGGACAACTCTTTAATATTATAATTTTATAATATTGATTCTCTTTTAACTACTTTCTTTAAAAACAAAAAGGAAAAATTACTGAAGAAGCAGCTCTATATCTATATTGATAGATCGTAATAAAATGATAAATGCGAAGAACCAGTATGACGACGCCAATATTTTTTAAAAATAACGCATATCAAAATTGCAGTCATAAATCGTTTTATAAATTTTACACGCAAACTTATAATAAAACTAAAAAATATTTTATGAATATGTAACTGAAGGTAACTGTAAGTACCATCAATAAAATCAACGTATTACGCAAAAAATAAATAAAAATTTTAATCAGGAACAATCTTCATAATATCAATCTTTTTCTATTGAAATTGAATACAAAATAAAGTATTTTATGAAAAATGTCAGTCAGAAAACTATTTATGTAATAACTTAATCAGAGATTTAAATCTCAATTTCAATTAAGAAAAAAACCTAATAATGTTAGTCTTTGTTGTGTGTGATGGTCTTTATACTATTTAAAATAGTCAAAACTGATGGATTTTTACAATCAAACTCAGTTTCAAATCCATATACGGCGCGTTGTAAAAAATACCATATTTTTTCGCATTCTACTGGATACTTTGCATTAAAAACCTGAAAACTCTTGAAGCATATATCCACTGCTTTACGCACGGTTGCAACTTCGTACTTTAAATCATCAATAATAACATATGAAGTAATGTCATTGTCATTTTCATCAGAAACCAGAAGTACAAATGGCTGAAGTTTAATTCCTTTATGTGTACAAAATTTTCTCCGTTCTTCAATGAGATTCTCAATTTCTCCGGGAATCTACAGAAAGATAAAGAAATAAGAAAATACACAAAACTAAAGAATAATAACATTAAAGGAGTTGTAGTATAAGTAAGTATTATATTTTACATTATATTTATTGTGATAGAATTACATCCTTATTGTATACTGTATAGTACAAATCAATTTTTTTTAAGTCCAAATAAGTAGTACGTAATGTAATTAAGCATGGAAAGAAAATGCTTGAATGAAAGATATACAAAGATAGAATATAACGATACATATCTTTCATATCTTTAAGCCTAATCTCGATAGCACAGAATATAATGTAATGTACTTTTATTTTGAATAGGTAACATAAAGAATTTATGTTTTTTGACTATATATATCATACACTTTAGAAATTTTGTTACTGTTTCCATGAAACAATAAATTTATCTTGAAAATCTTTAAAAGCGAGCGAAACAAATAAACAAAACAAGCAAATATTTCTATTTCATAAAACTGGAACTTACCTTTACAACTGAAATGAATGCTATTTGAGTCTCTACGACAGACGGTTTCCATTTAACTTTACTTTTTATTAATCCCTTTTGTGGTAAAATATAAGGAAGTGTTTGGAACTTCATTAAATCCCTATAATTATCTGAAATTCGAGTGATATTAGTATGAATTAAATTTGGACATTCGTCACATATGTATCATAGATATGTAAAAACAAAAAAAAACAATTTCAATATTACGATTATTCATCATAGTTTTTGTTTTACTTTATTTCTAGCGAAACATAAAAATAACTACAAAAACCATGTTTTTAAATAAATCAATAAAGGATTTTATTAATTAACCCTTGTGAAAAACAGTTTGTTTACACAATTCACACTACGCAAATTTTTAAATTATTATTACAAGTTTACTTTATTTTTCTTATTACTTTTTGGTATATTATTGTTTTCTATTAATTTATTAATTAAATATTAATTTTTTAAATTTATTTTTGACACTTTGGTGAAACTGTTTTACCAAAATTATTACGTTTAATGAGCATTTAATAATACTTCCTTGTGTTTTTTACACATAAATTTCACAAAAATTAAAAATTATTAGTACCTGAGATGGACTCTTCCTTCAATTTGTCTAATAAGTATTTAAGACCAGTTCCACTGCTCTTTGGTAAATTATGTAGTAATACGTGTTCAATTACATCATCAAATTTTTGGTAAATACTGTTAACTGAATCAGGATACTTCCGAGCAAAATCAATATCAATCTGAAAACAAAAATTTAAATCAAAATAAGAATATAAGAACATAATTAAACATTATACATGCAAGAAAAAATTATGGGAATCAGTTTTCACCAGAATATATGCAGTAGGAAGAGACAAAATTGGCCAATCTTTCAGAAATTGTGCAACACTCGCAACCGACGATTGTTCTCTTTTTACGTAAGTTTTGTTCCAATGTTCGATCACATCAGTGAACGGTTCCCGATTGTTTTTTAACCAAATGTAACTATCATTACAGTTAACATTACAGACTGAAATATTATTTTGTAATTGATTTGTTCTTTTTGCAAAAAGTCCACAATTCCTCAATTCCCTTAATTGGTTTCTATATTTATCTACAAGCTTGCCTCTTGCTATGGACACTTTTGTACCTTCGCCATATGGGAGCTTTGTCGGAGGTACATAATACGTTTCTGATATTTCATTCGGAAACATGTCCGAAATTTTTATTGCAAGTATCTCAATATCATTATTAGACAAAATTCTATAAACCAAAAGAGAAACATGTACTGCACAAAACATATTATCTAAAGAATAAGTTTAAAATAATCAATTTTTAGTAATTAGATCATCCTTTAAAAGCAAAGCAAAATCAAGGTTTAATTTCAAAATAAATATTAAAAACTAACATTTTTACAAAAATTCTAAAATCAGTATTTTTCATCAAATTGAAAATAATTCAAAAATTATCAACATACAAAATTAAAAAAATATTTGTAACTTACATGGATTTATCAAGAAAATCATTAACGATAAGGCTCACTAAGTTATTTCTGCTTTTCTTAGAGAGAGTATTGTTTATTTCATAATCTTTGATTGTTGCTTGACCAATACAGCTTTTCTGCAGAAGATCATGCAAATTGAATAAATTTGCGTTACGACACTTTCTTTTATACACAGATGCTTTACAACCAGCATCTTGTTTTTCAATATCTTTTGTTTTTTCTATCTCAACATCTTGATCCAAGATATTTTCTTTTTCATTTTCTGATGTAATGTGTGATTCACTGCTAGGCTCATTTTGGCTCACGATGTTTGTTTGAATTTTATTTATATCGAAATGTTCAATAAACTCTATTTTATTATGACTACTTCCAGATGCTTCATTGATTGAGAATGTGTTAGTGTCATTTGCTTCAAGTATTTCAAAGGTAAGGTTTGGATTATCTATAATGTTATTTTTAAATTCTGTATGTTCTGCAGTGCTTTCATCCACAGTTTTTGTAATTTCTGTGCCAGTTTCAGAAGTTGTGTTTAACTGAGAAAAAAGTAGATAAACAATAGAATATTACTTTTAACTAAATGTAAAAAAGCAATGAAATAAAATATAAAGGTGTTAATATCTTATATTTATCTTCTCAGACAACAAAAACTACTAAAAAATGTCTTAAAGATAGGACCTGCAATAGACATTTAAAACAATAAGATATCTCTAACATCTTTTACAAGTTTATGCTGTCTAATTGTAAGTTATATGTGTGTGTATTAGGGTGTGTCATTTTGGAGCAACTTTTTTTTTCATTTCACGAATAGCATATATACTTGCAGGAAGGTAAAATAAGATACCTGTTAAAATTTTAGCCCTTAATATTAATATTAACAAGTCGCTCATTGCGATTTTTTATTTTTTATTTAGTAAGATAGAAAAAATTTTATAACTATCTAACAAACAGTAATACAGCATTGCGCCACATAAATTTTCTGTAGTAAATTTACCGCTCTACAAAAAGATCTCTTATCATTTTTTCATAAATTCAACCGTTCAAAAGATATTCAAAGTTAAAGTTTGATAAATTTTATACAAAAATATGTATTAATTATTTCATAATTTTTGATAGTCGATATGATACAACATTCATAAGAAGCAAAAACAAGTTTTATAAAATTTATCAAACTTTAACTTTGAATATCTTTTGAACGGTTGAATTTATGAAAAAATGATAAGAGATCTTTTTTGTAGAGCGGTAAATTTACTACAGAAAATCTATGTGGCGCAATGCTGTATTACTGTTTGTTAGATAGTTATAAAATTTTTTCTATGTTACTAAATGAAAAATAAAAAATCGCGATGAGCGACCTGTTAATATTAATATTAAGAGCTAAAATTTTAACAGGTATTTTATTTTACCTTCCTGCAAGTATATATGCTATTTGTGAAATAAAAAAAAAGTTGCTCCAAAATGACACACCCTAGTGTGTATATAATTATTTTTACTTCTAATTTAATTCCAATTGTTTAAAAAGAATTCTTTACCATTTGTATATAATTTGATATTTTGACTCTTTTGCCTATAGAGGCCACAAGCTGCTGGAGGTCAGTCTCTGTTAAAAGTTTGAATGCGTCACTATCGATATCATTTTCTAGAGGAAATAAAAGTTGTGTTGCATGTATTACACATTACATTGATCTATCTTCAAAGAAACAGCCACAATATACTATTTGTTATATATTATTGGCATCTATATATTTCACACAAATTGCCGTCAGAAGTGAGAAAACGCATGCCAAAAATTCTTTCATTATACTTCGTAGAAATATATAATAATTCTTCGTAGAAATATCTCTCTAGTAAGATACATTAGAAAAGCTTACCTTCAAAGAGCGGAATTAAGCTCTCGCACCGCAATGCAACTAATGCGTCTCGTACAACATGATCCGCCATAGCATATATTTTACAATAACCGTAAGAGTACAAAGTGTTGAAAACAGAGGTCCTGTGTGTTAAAAAAAGTCCTTGTTAAAATTTTTGTGTAATATACAGACTTATACGAGGAATATTGAATGGGCAGTATCGAGCCCGTTAAGTAATAATGCGTGGTACACGCTTATCCGCTCGTTACGGAAAGAGAGAATCTCCGGGTACTTATCGTGGCTGACCTTGTCCCCGCTGTCGGAAATGGCTGGCGGACGAGTCTCGATGCTTCGCTGAGATCAGCAGAGATCCGTCTTTTGCCCGACGTGCGCAGACGTCGATGTATCCTGAGGGATTTCCGGATGTCGAGTCGATTTCCTTTTCTTCGCTTGCTAATTGCCAGCACGCACCTCTCGCACGTTATCACGAGCACGCGCATTCGCGGCCACGAGGCGTGGAACGCGAGGACGCCTCGCAAACACGTGTACAAGATTGTTGTTCGTTTCGAAACTATTGTCGTCGTCCGTTGTAAACCATTAATCACCCGCGAGGAGGTGCGGGCGGCGATGGAAGACGACGACGACGACGGCGACGTTCGTCGCGCATAGCAAGCACACACGCGGGGCAACCTCCCGGTAAACCTTCCGGTTTACATGCACCGGGAAACGCAGATCCGTTGGCGATTATCTCTCAGGCCGGCCCGTCGGCCCGTCGGCCGATCACCGCCGTCACGGTCTAAGCCTTGAGAAAATCTTTCTCTACAACTATAAAGTATCTCGTTCGTATTTCTTGCAATGAATCGCCTAGCAACCGGGTCCACTAAACTGCGCAACGAATTCCGAATTCACTTTCCGAAACTGTGGTATCAGTACCGCGGATTGTGATCGAATGACGAATGACACTGTGATGGTGTAGCGCTCTCTCTCTCTCTCTCTCTCTCTCTCTCTCTCTCTCTCTCTCTCTCTCTCTCTTTCGCATTGTCGCGACTCTAGCGCGGACCGGCAAACAGAAGACGATCGGCAGCGCGCCCTTTTCTTCCGTCGCCGCGGTCGCCGCGTCGTTGTCGATATTGCGCGCTTATTTTCAACCTATGATTTTCAAGTGAACGATTTTGTTCACGCAACAAACACAATTATTTAAGATACGATGAGATGGGCAAGTTTGTTACCGTAACAATCAAATTTTATTGTAACTAGTAAATCGATTCAAACATAAAATTTGGTTCGTGTAACATTTCACTTGCTTCCCGTAATATGGTTTTTTAAGTGCATATACAAAAATTACATATTTAGTTAACAAAATGGTTTAACCAAAGAATTTTGTTTTATTCAACCAAATGGGTTTCTCAGTGTATGAACCGAAGATACACTGCCGTTTTTTTTTTTTACATTGATCTAGAAACTGCGTATAACGCCAATACCCGATAAACCGCGACGAGTAATATTATACTTCAGTTAGGAGCTCTTTTTCACATCCGATTTTCCTATTCGCCAACTGGGTCGTAACCATCAACTTATCTTTTACATTTATAATTAAGCATTTTATTTCCGTGCAATGTTCACTGTAAGCCGGGCTGTAAAAATATCTGGCTACGACTTCGTCGCATGAGCACACGGAAATCGGGTACTTACGTTTTACCTACATCGTGTCATTTTCCCCGTTCGTCCCCAAGGATTTTTGTCTCGTCTCCGGTGCAGTAAAACTATAATTTTATACGGTAGCTTCTCGGTATTTTTTTTCCTCGTTGTTTCACCGTTGTCGCGCATGGCGGACTGCAGAGCGTTTCGCTTTATTCGGGCTCAATGATGAAGTTATACGTTTCCCTGCTTTCACGCAATTACGATATTTTCTCGGGATTTGACATCCGACTGGTTGTTCGCAGCCAGTCGCCGCTACATTTTCATTTGGCCGCAGTGTTGTGTGCTTTCACGCCACAATATGTGCACACACGCTCGATACAGCTTTGCGCTCCATCTGTCTCTTTTTTTCTCTGTTTTTGATCCCATTTTTTAACGTGCCCCGCATTCAGCTCTGATATGTCAAAACCAGATTTTAGAAGGGATTATGTATTGCATTGTCTTATCTATATAATATATATGCTGATCCACACACACACACACACACACACACACACACACACACACACACGCACACGCACACGCACACACACACACACACACACACACACACACACACACACACACACACACACACACACACACACACACACACACACACACACACATGTATTCATCGGGCGCAAGTACGATTGTATTTGCTCATACGCGATCATTAACATTCACTCGAACCCGATATCGAGAACATGAATCAATTCAGCGATGGAATGACAAAATAAGATAGTTGATTTGTCGTGAATTTTGCATTTTTGTATATATATATATTTTGCATAAGCCGCGAAACAAACCGCTTATTTTGTGTGTAGATTTGTATAATATTTATTATATATCTAATAACACGTTTTTTACACACACATGCATACGCACATTATAATGATCTAAATCGCATACAATGGCATATTTTTTAAATACAAATTAATATCAGTTCTTATATAATTTTTTTCAAAAACTTATGTAATAAAGCATATACTTGAAAATATCTTTTTCTATACTATATATTGCTTATATATTGTTTTAAAATATGAAATATGACATAAATTGAAATAATAGCAGTCAAATTACAGTCGTATCGTGTAGGGTCCATTTAGCTAATCAAAATTATACTTATATGTGCGTATACTTAGAACGTATACGTATATGTATGGTAATTGGCTGTCGCAGGACTGCTTTAGATAATTACAAACTCTCGTAATTGAAGCGAAGCGACGCGGGCATTGCATTCATGAATAAGTAACGATAAGTAACGATTAAGTTGGCGCGCATCTTTCATCATTACGTAGACATAGAGTCCCATTTCCATTCATCCGGTTTAATATCTTCTTATTTTTGTTTGCGCGGAAGTGCAATTTGTCCCGCCCAGTAATAACTTCTCAGATTGCCGACAGTCCGCCCGGGTTTCCACCAATTTCCGCTTTTCTAGCGAGTGCAGTTCCCTATTCTCAAATTTCTTCGTGCTTCATTGCGATCTGCCGCCTGTCAGCGTTTTTAACAAACTGCCCCGCCCGTCGCCGAAAGTCACATTTGAATTATTCTTGAAAAAACTGAAGGCATATTCTGTATCATTATCGAGTAAGTTGCAACCTTTTCGCGCACAATGCTGCGACATTAATTGAATTTTTCGTTGACACATTTCTTGTAGATTTGATATTTATTTCAACGCTCTCGTGTTAAATAATATATATAATATAACAGATGAGAAATGTGAGATTGTAAACTCATGCATTAATAATCATAAATGTATGCAGATGAAAAAAATACACATATACATATAAAATGTGTTCTATTAATATTATATTGATACATACATATCACGTCATAGGTACACGTAAAATTATGTAGATCATATTTCTTAAAATTGGAAATAAAATAAACGCAGTTTTTCTCTCTTGTTTTTAAATGTATTATTTGAAGAATATTATTTCTGAAATCTGATTTTCGCTGATATCGCTATATCGAAGAATCGGTAAACGTTATCGCCCGCGGACGATAGTTGGCTGGTCGGCACGAGTGTTGGTGAAAAATGATGAATTTTCCACGCTTGTTGCCCATCACTCCAATCGAGAATTGCCAAACTTCGCGTAATAACTCAGAAAAATTCGTTAACTTGCCGCGCGTAACGTATACGCTACACGAAAATACATGCTGATACGCCTTCGATGCTAAATTTGTTTGTTATTTTCGCATGATTTACTGCGGTTCACCAAGCCACTCCGTTACTCCCCGAAGTCCAAACTTTCACCCCGCGTCTCTTCGCTATGCAATAACAATAAGCACGGATAAACACAGTGATGTAGTCAGTATATTCGGTGACTTTCAATAATAAAGGGATCGCGTTTTGCAATATTCTCAACCGAATCTTTCGCACCAGGTAGAAACGTTTTGTTAATGTCTACAACAATTAAAACATTGGATTCAGTTTATCTTACTTTTCTACAGCCCAATGCGAAATATCGTTTAAAAAACGATCTGTTTTTTTGTTTTTGGCTCTTTAAAACAAGTGAGTTGAATTAACCGAAATTGTACAATTAATATTGATATGAACAAAGCATAACTTGCCTTTTTTTAATCCATGGCACAGAATATTTTGTCAGTTTCTCACACTAAAAAAAAAATTTGTTAATCCCAAATAATATTTAGTCCGATACGTTCAACTAAACATTTCAGTTAGTTGACTAAACATTAGTTCAATTAATTAATTCTTGATTAAAGAAACTAAATAAATTGTTGAAACAATAACCAATGTTTAGTTAACTAACTAAAATGTTTAGCTGAACGTATCGGACTAAATATATTTTTGGGGATCAATAATTTTTTTTCTCAGTGCACAAATTTATATGCGTGTTACTCCGTTTACTACATTGCT
Organism: Temnothorax americanus; assembly: GCA_030770215.1. NCBI lineage: Eukaryota > Metazoa > Arthropoda > Insecta > Hymenoptera > Formicidae > Temnothorax > Temnothorax americanus. The sequence goes on from JASTWO010000984.1 coordinate 17,488, forward strand.
TGCTATAGCCAAGCTAGAGAGAGTTGCAGGTTGCAAGCAGCCTTGCTAGTTTTCTCGCTTGTTTTTATGGGCGCGTCGCGATTATCCCGAATAATTAGAGTAGAATATCACGTTTGTCACGTGTAACGTTCAACGTGCGACGAAATTTTGAATATTGTAGGGCACAAGTAAAGATGCGTCGCAATTTGTAAGACCAGCGTATAGGGAAACCGGTAACAAAATACGCTCGCTGTACCGCATATGCATGTTTCAGCATTGTTCAACTTTAAATCAGGTGAAAGATAGGAAAGGGAAACGAGAGAAGCTATGCGGTCGTTCTCTTTTCTTACTGTGAACCCGACGTTTCTCGTTTATCTACATTACTGTATAAAGAAACAGCCGATTGCACGTATACTATGACCGAAATATGTTTGTTTGTATACTGTGAGATTACCGGCATTCCAACGTTTCATTACGCACTCGCACAGCAATATACGAATGAAAAATACTCGTGCGTTTCGTTGAAAAACAGGTCCGAACTACTTCTTCATTTCTTATTCTACTTTGTAGTTTGTCGCATCTCTCTTTTAGTTGATTAAAATTTTATTTCTGTTTTTCTTCATTGGGCGTCTATTTCATGATAAAAAGAAACTGTGATAAAACATCAATCATATGTTTTTGATGAAATAGGCATCAGGGGCGCATATTTCAAATATTAAAATATAAACCATATTCAGTAAATTTATAATTATAAAATAAATTGCGCAATTCGATTTGCGAATTTGCTGTTATAACGACTTTTATAATAGATCTCGTTACGGAATATGTATATGGTATATTGAACGAAATAATTCAAATTCATCTAATTAAGTCTTTTATTTAATTATGTTGAATAATTAATTAATTAAATTATAAAAATGTTATTATATATTATATTTAATACTTTTTATATAAATATCGTAAAATTATTTTACGTGAACTGAGTTAAACCGTCTAAGTTTTCGATCACAGATAAAATGCTTTCTACTTTTTATCATTTAGGAAAAAGTTGTTAAAAAAGATATAGATTCAAATCATAAAATTTTTATTTTCAATCAAGCTTCTGTTGCAGCCAAGTGATTTGAGAGACAGAGATGAAGATTCAAATGCGTATAATATGTATATCAAAATATTAGGAGAAAATTATTTTCGTGCATGTTTAAGAGAGAAATTGTCTATACACACACTGTCTTGTAACTTAAATCAAAGTTAATTATTTTATAAGCACTAACATAGCACGAATGTGTTAAAAAGAATGCAATACCTTTATTGTCATGCACTGTTTCATTAAACATAAATCGCAATTGGCTAAGCGGTTGCATCGGAAAAATGAACCGCGTACAATCTATTACGTCGCGAATGCCTCTTTGATTTCTGTACTACGCGTAATGTGTCGCGAAGTGCATTTCGTGACGGAGCGTCTCGCAGGTTTGGCCGCATACCGCCGGGGCGAGGGAAAAGAGACACGAGAGAAAAGAGCGTACACGGGACTTTGCAATTCTGATCGTAGCTGTTTGCAGTTACGGGGTGGAACTTAATTTGTCCGGGGTGCGTTTGCGGGCGGTGCAGTGTACAGACGTGGCGCGACGCGACGATCCGTCCGCGACAGTAACGCTGGGGGAATCGTGTTGGAATTATACCGGGATGGCCGAGCCGCGACGCACCCAGTCCGCATTGGGCTGTCTGTGTACCGCAAAACTCATTGCTGAAGCCGTCGAAAACGGCTTTTCGCAAATCGCGTCGATCGTATTTAACGAAAATGGTTTTACTCGCGTTGATTGCACCGTTTAATACCCCCGCGTGAAAAATATCATAGGTGGGATTTTACTTTTAAACGATATTTCCAGGATAATCTTTCCGTTCGGTCAAATCGACTATAATTTTATTGCAATCAAATCTGTTTGCAGCGGCCGGAAAAACCCAATGTTACTTTTTCAAATGTGAGATTAGCAATGGACGTGTAACTTCACCCAATATTTTGATCAACGCTCGTATAACCAGATTTTTTAAACCGACTAAAATATCAGTTTTTGATGGAACGCTGATTAATCATAATTGATACTTTTCGAACGATAGTATATAACGAGTAATCTTTAATCGATATTAATGTGGAACCGGTATTTCTCACGTAAATACATTAAACTGAATACAAATCAAGTTATCGCAAGTGATTGTTTACCATATAACTGGGCGTTTATTTATGACTTGTTCGCTCGTCGTATCATGTTATATTACTCTGTTGATATTTTCGACAAACATGAATTTGCAAACTCTTGAATCTGAAGTTGATTATATTAGCATTATATTGAATATAGTATATATACAAGAGAAATAAATGCATAGTAATAATGTAAGTAGGTATAAATTTGTTCGAAATTTGACCAGTTTTCACAAAAATCAAATTGCATGGTTGTTGAGAAATATGTTACAATAATAATTTTTGCAAAACACTGATTAATCTATTCTGAGTTTGTGATATTCAAATGATTTGATTTTATCATTGTTTAGGCATTTTCAACTGCACAAACTATTAAGATATTCTTTATACGGTCAAATTATCGCTATTTATCCAGAGTTTTGACGTTAAAGGCTAATTGTAATCAAATTCACATTTTTCTTCGTTACGCTGCTTCCGATGTTTTCGATGGATCCCTGACTTTCTTTATTCGCAACACAAGGAAGACGAGTTGTTAAAACTTTGTTATAAATTTTAAAGTTGGGGAAAGCGGGGGAGCGATGGGGTGATGGCGGCGAACGAAAAGAACAAACGCAACCATCTCTCATCGGAAAGTCTACTTGCTAATTATTGGAAGAAAATAAAAATTATTCTATGTATTTATTATTCATGTACTATATGCAGGCTATCTCGTAACATACAAAAGCTCTTCAGTTTCAAAATATAAATTTATTATGAATATGCTTGCGTATATATACCTTGCCGTTTCATATAAGAATGTTATTTACTCGCAATTTCGCATTTACCGTTGCTATAATTTAAGTATTTCTTTCATTCAGTCTGTTATCAAAAGCTTATTTTAAGTTATTTTTTTCTCGTAATTTAAAAATTACAAATACAGTTCTATACAGCTGACATAGAATGGCGGGGAGAGGGACTGACTTTATTTACTTCATAAAATATACTACCGTCATCGTATTGGCTTCTACCGCTCGCAAAAACGAGCGCCTTTATGAAAGTATAAAAATTATCGTCCCAATTGACGTCGGCGAACGAGGTAATTTCGTGTTGCGTAGCGCATTTCCTTCTTTCAAAGAAAATTGCTGAAACGTTAAGTGTTTTGTTAAATTAGCTTTCTTTACGAATAATTAAGAAGTGGCACTACCGCGGGCATAGAAACTAGTTGAGGGTTTTGAGAGTTTAAATGTAGATACGTCGGGCAGTACAGCACGAAACTAGCCGCGCTTATTAAGGGGAACGCGAGGGACGCGAGAGTATTGCGTCCTTCAAAAGAAGTCTCCGGAAACTTAGAACTGGCATCACGTCGGTCCACATTTTTCAGGATGCCTTTCAAACGAAAATTAAGCAGGAAAAAGCTTTCTCAACTTTCCGAGTTTTATATTCGTAGTAAACGTGGAAATTCGCATCTTTTTGCCATCAAGGAACTTAACTGACACTTTTCAAGACGTACTGTATGAAAAACGCTTTGTGACGCGACGTTGTAAATTGTTTACAAGACGATTCGAAAGTTTTATTACAAGGTCTTAAAGATTCGCATTGCTTTGATTATTCCAATACTTCATAATTATGTATAAGTTAGAATGAACAATTTTTATATTTGGAGAAATTTATTTATTAAGAATGAATTATTATGTAATACATATGTACAATATTAATATATCTACATATAAATATATATAATTTTCTAATTTATACTTTAATAATATTATATATCGTACGTTCGGCTTTGTGTCAATTTTTATCATTGCTGCATCATGTTATGTTAATAATATTTTTTCTATGTAAACATTCTTGCTCTTATTGTGTGGCACGATTCATGTGGTACCGTCTGTTTCTTTCTCATTCTGAGGATTCGGTGTAACATGTGCACAATATTAAACGCGGTTCAGCTTTCTTATTTAAGCAAACTCATTCCGCGTATAAGCCGCTCAAAAAAAATGAGTTATTTATTTACTTAACCTACTTGCACAACGTGTAATTGTGGGCGTTTTGTAAGTTTGTAATACGATATTAAATTTAGGAGACGGGACGAAAGAAGTATCAGTGTTCGAAAAAAAGTTCAAAACATAACGTAAAGTCATAACGTACTTAAAAGTCTGTTTTAACTTTTACTCTTATTATTATGATTTAATGAAGAGGAAATGAATAATAAAATTATAATTGCATAAATTTATTACGTATATAAAAGATAAAAAATATTTATTTTAAATTTATTATAATAAAGAATCTACAATATATTACAATAACTCACTAAAATAAATTACGATAATATATAATTTCATAATAATTATATGCAGTAAAATATCCATTTTAGATAATAAATCTTTTGTCCAATTTGCAAAAAATAAATGCTATAAAATATTGGAATATACCACGCAATTTGTGGCAGCATAAAATACGCAAAAATGAGATATAAAATTTACTTTGAAGACGTGCAAAAAATATTAAATTTTAATGCATCGGATGAAACTGCAATCGTCAATTATGTTTGGAAGCATATTTTTCCACGTTTTCGTAACAGTTTAATATCTAATACACGAAACACACACAAGTACAGTAGTATATTTACGAACAGGTTATTAAAATGTTATAATAAATTGAATGGATGTGACGAAAGATTTACATGTCTCGTTGACGTGTAGACTTCCGCGCGGGCGTGAAAAAGCGGCATCGTCCGTAGTAGGTAAAGTGTCATATTTTCTTTAAAATATTACGTATATAACGTGGCATATGTTCCTGATGCTTCTGAGGAGGGAAGTAACCCGCAGAGTTTTGTTCCCATTCGCGGCTTGTAGACCCATACCCATTTCCGTATAGCCCGGAGGGTAATATACTACGTTAATAAGAGCTTCATTCTGCACCAAGGAGCGCAGCCTCCCCTCCCTCTTCTCCTCTCTCTTTCTGGTTTTATACAAACGCCATCCAAAGCTCTCGGCTTCCTTGCGGCTTAATAGGTCGAATCGTCGATAATCCTCACGTAACGGAGTTTCAGCAAAAAACACCCGCGTTCGTTCGAGCGTGAGGGTTAGTTTGCAGAGCACATCGTATGGGTTACGCGAAAATGGTTCGGATACGAGAGATGGGGTTGGGGTTTAATATATGTATATGTAGATATACCGGCGAGCGCCGGACGTGAGCGCTCGCGACGTGGCGTGAGAGCTTCGCGCGTGCGTGTGTTTTGCGGTTGCATGCATAGTTTGCGCGAGCGGTTTGCGCGAGGGAGGACGAGGGGAAATTGTCATTCGGCGGAATTGCAATTTCTCGCTGACGCGTGCTGTGCAAACCTCTCGCGCGACGACTAAAAGCGAACTAATGATGCCACTAGACTTAATGCCTTGTGTTCCTGTTCTCATTTTCCTGAAAAGGTGCGAGCTGTCTGCGGGAGGTCAGCCTAGAGATGGTTCCGGAAGTGGTGCAACGTGGCGACAAGGTGATTCTGCGGTGCCATTATGATCTGGAGGAATGCGCCACTCTACTCCCTCAAGTGGGTACAGGGGCAAGCACGAGTTCTACCGATTCTCGCCCACCGAGGAACCATCCACCAAAGTCTTCAACATTTCTGGATTAATGTCGACGTAAGTGACTGAACGAGATCTTTGATAACGTTTTACATTATTTAGAATGAATTCTCGTATTGCTGACGTATTTTTAAGCAGGCTGTAATCAATAATAGAATTTATAATAGTATATATATTATATACCTATTTTTTAATACAATTTATATTAAAAAATAACGTACAAGAGAACAATTTAATTTGTCACATACGTATAGGGCTATTATTATTTTCTCGAGACAAATATGAAGTATAAAATTGTAGGTATATACGTATGACACAAACGCATGAGTACTTTTAGATTAACATTTTTTAAGTATTTTTAAGTAACACATTTTCATCAAGATTTTGCATAATAACATTGATTACAAAGAATTAATTTTTTTTATATAGTTTTTGAAAGTTTAAATTTGTTAGTCTACAATAAATTTGTATTTATTTATATTTCTTTTAATATATTTCATAATTCGTACAAGAAAGAGCTACATTATTTATGAGTATAATTCTTGGTTAATAAAAACTGCAATAAATTTTTTCAATTGAGGATATGAATAGAATTCATTAACGTGAAAATTTTAATAACATGAACGATGTTATGAATTCCAAATGGCAAATATATTTGGGCGTTTAATAAACTTTATAATAAAATATAAAATGAGCCATTTCTGGTACCTACAGATAATATATTGGTATACAATTACTAAAATGTAAATTGAAAGTGGATCGATAAACAGTAATTTCACATATACATAGAAATGTGATAAAATAAAATAATGTAATCCAAAATATATAGATTATAATGTGCGGGGAGAATATTTGATGGGTATAAATATATCCATATGATATATTGTAATGTCTATAATATAAAATAATTAAACTGTGCTTGAATATTTTTTACTTATTTGTTCTTTTTTATACCATATATAGAAATATGTTCATTTTTTGCTTCCTCATAGAGGAAGCTTTGGTTTTCGTGAATTCCGTATATGAACCTTCAATTGCGTATAAAGTTGGGTCTAGTCAACTAAATTAAATTAATTATATATGAAATAGGGGTAGAAAAAACCAACAAAGAGATTGGTTTTTGAGTTTTTTCTGCCAATATGTTTAGATTGTTTTATTTTCTTGTCAATTGGTTTTACTAATTAGACATATTAAATAACATCATACCTTTTGTTTAATGATATTCCACATATTGCAAATATTCCATGATTGAGGGATGACTTTTGTCGAGCGTATTTTATTCTTGGCTTAAGATACTAATACTATAAAATCCATTGATAAGAAAATGTAAAAGGATTTAAGAAAAACATAATCGTGTTCTAATATATTCAGTATCAGCCCCACTCTTTTTGTGTCCACATTGATAAATCATATTAATCTTCTTCTTTTTTTTGTTCTTTTTTTTTCTCAACATCTGCTATAATCTTATCTTTTTAAACATTGTGAACATGCGCATCGTTAAAAAAAAAGGATGCGCCCGAGATCTTAACGACCGGCCACGGATCACTGACTGGGGGAGAGGGAGGGAGGGTGGGACATTTGTTAATTGGAACACTTTTACATGTGCCCCAACGAGTCTGCGAACTGCGGCTATCTTTTTCAGGTCGCAGCCACGCAAATCGGCGGGGGGTTAGCGAACAAACGAAAATATGCGGTTTTTATCGGATCACCGTAACGCAAAACCGCAGGTTGCCGGGTGGCGCCTCGTTAACAGCAACCCTTGACCGCTGTAATCGCCGCTTAAAACAGTCGGGTCTACGGGTGCTTTTATCATCGCTCGAACATTTCCGTAGGCTGTTACACGCGTTGGGTGCGATGGTTTGCGGGATGGCGCGCGGCGACCGCCCATCCGGGGCTATATGCCGCCTGCACGCGCGCTGCGCCAAAAACAAGCCCCCTCGGTACCGTTGTGTTCCGGTACAAGGCGAATGAACGTACCTGACAAACCGTGACAACGCGCCGCCACGTTTCTCTGTTCCCGTTTACGTTTTATCGTTTCGAAACAACGGTACACGCGCGGTCGGTTCTCCGGTGACGACGGGAAAGTAATGGCACCGCGGCCGTGAGGGGTATAAAAGCTTCGATTTCGAAAAATACGTCCGCCCCGTTCCCCCCCCCCATCCTCCGTTGTTTTTTCCAGAGGGAAAACTGCGAAAAAAAATTGTTTTATTACTTGGCTTGTTCGGACTGCAGATATTTGATTTGCTATGTGCATATCCCGGTCGGATATTATATCGGAAATACGTTTGGCAGTATTTTGATGCGTTACCTTTACGTGGTTTGTTAATATCGCAATACTCTAGCTGTTACACCGGATATGTTTTATTTAATAGACCCTTTATATTGGGGAATGAATCGTTAGCACGCTCGCGGCGACACGTGTCCGGAGGGGGTTGGAAAAAATGATTTTCACTTCGTTGTTTTTCGCCGTGCTATTATTTCGCGTTTACGCGATTACGATAACGTGAATTATCGTGCGGTCTCTAATCAGCATGCGGAAACTTTTTGTATAACACATATTATTCTATATATATGCGAGTAAAGAACACACATACACAGCTATTGTTGGGATATTCTGCACGTATACGCGGAAATTCTACATTACGTATGTTGAAAGTGCTTGCTAAACGTCGAGTTGACCAAATTCGACTCAGCGTTTGTGGAGTCAAAGCGACGAAACATTTACGCGAGTCAACAAAGCGCCGCCGCTCAGGCAGGTGTTGCAACACAGGAATATTATGCGGTATGTTAAAAGCGCGCACATGATGAAGTATAAAGTTCAGTACTATACGCATATTATTATATTAACGTGCTTCGTCATGCGCGTTTCATTGCATCGGACTTAGTAAATTATTGGTATTTTGATTTTCTCTTATATTCACATTAAAAACAGCAAAATTTAGTTGACTATCTGAAATTTTGTCAAAGACAAAGCTAGCGAGTGGGCTAGCGAGCAAAAAGACCGACGTACGATCTGCGAGCGTTGACCTATAATATTATTCCACAATGCCGTGGCCCGAATTAAGTCGCGATAGTTCGTTCCCGGCCAATATCTATTTGCAATTCTCGACCAAACCAAGTATATTGACGCTCGTTCGGGAGGTATAGATATCATGCTTTCAGCATATTGACACCGTCGTAACCATTCTAGTAGGAATTCAAACAAAGTATCGGACAAGTAACGATCCATAAAAAAGGCAATCTATCGCAATCGGCATGTTACCGCATGATCGAATTCTTTAGGTATAAAAGAAGCCGCAAATAATATGACTTTGTGTCAAATACGTGTCCTTTAAAATTACGAATTGGTGATCGTTAAAATAGTGATCGCAAGTAAATTATTATTAGCTCCGGGAAATAACGGATTTAGTTTTATAACAATTGTACTTGTATATATATTTTGGAGAAACGCTTCTATATAATTTTACAGAGACAAAAGAAGATAGAAAGAAGAGATCTGCTGATAAATAATTACTTTCCATGATCCATCCAATTACTATCCATGATATTTCTCTTACATTCGATACATTCGATATCTTGATTGAATAATTTTGACGCTTCATTAATTTTTCATGCATATGACGGATTGCTGGCGCTTGTCCGACAGAATTGATGTTTCGCGCGAGGTTGTTATCCTGTACATTAGTAGTCTGCGAATGATCGATTCATATACGCCACAAATATTGGATATCTCGCGCGAGAGTATCAGTGTCATCGCCAGTCGGGAGGAGAACGACAAGACGCTACACGTCGGAGATTATTCCCTAGGTGGCGTCGAGTGAGAGTGCTATGCTTTCATATTTATTCCTCCCGTGCGGTGTGCCGGGCTTTTGTCCTTGCTTCTGTAAAGTCAGCCGGGGACTCCGCGCCCTTGTCGACGTAAATCAACGAGAGAGCGAGAGCAGAGAGAGAGAGAGAGAGAGAGAGAGAGAGAGAGAGAGAGAGAGAGCGCCTTTCACGCTATTTCTCGTTATTCGTCAAAGAACTTGCAATTCACCCTTTTTCTCGCCCCGGTCACCGGCCCATCTCCGCTTGTGCTTCTTCCTCTTTCATTATATAAGCACGGCTAATTATGCGCATGCTTCGTTTTGCTTATTCCGATTAAACCTTTTTTTATAACTTGGCTCCTATCGCCATCGCGAAGTCGCTTCATCTCTACTTTTGTTACCAGCTTGGCTTTCCGGAGCCACTTTAGTCGAGTGGCGGATAATTTCCTGATAAGGTGATTGTTCTCTCAAGTGGACCAGGCATCCTTCAACGCAATGAGAGCTATATAGGATATTCATGGAATATTTGCCGGAACAAAGAACACTGCATCTTTTCAAAAGTTTTAACTTTATGTTTATGAGAAATCTAAAAAAGTAGTCATTACCAATGAGTATTTTTTTATATATTTAATCTTTACATATTTAATATTAAATTTAAAAAATTATCAAAAAAAAATATATATATATATATATATATGTAATACAAAATGTGTTACGAACTAATAAAATCGCTAGCGTCAAGTCTACGTTTATTAATACGATTATAGTAATTATACAAAGCTATCGAATCACGACACGCGAATATATCTAATCTCTTCAACATGTGTAACGTCTTTCAACAAATGAGATTATATCGAATTACGTTACTCGCATGTAAATGACTTCGCCGCGGCATAATAAGCTAGGCCGCCGCACTTGATACGCAGGTATACTTACATTCGCTCTGTACATCTTATGCGGTCGTGTGTTTCAGTCCGACAACTCGAACGAGAGCCAAGTAACGCTTCGCAATGTCGACTTCGGCCTCTCGGGTACATTCATCTGCGAAGTTACGGCAGACGCGCCGACCTTCTCCACGGCCTCCGTCTCGAAGAATCTCACCGTAGTATGTAAGTACATATGCCCTACGGTATTATCCGGTATCACGAAACTCCGTACATGTACAAGGCAGACTGCCGCATTGCACTCTTCCGTTATCTAGAGGACCGTGGCTTTACGCATGAGCGAATTAGGCGAGAGCTTCAAAAGTCTGAAGTTTTATTTTTGTTATATACTATATTCAAGCGTACCAGAGGAACTGGTGCTTAATTGTAACGGTTCCAACATTCTCGCGATATTTTTGAGTGAGTATGTATGCGGAGGTACAAAATTAAATTTTTAATAGAAATTGACTAATTTGTTTTACAAAATATTAAGATATGGCTTTGTGATATGAACAATTAAAAATTACACAATTTTTCCGCGTCTTGTAAAATGTTTTCAAACTTTTAAATTTATAAGTCTATTTGTATACCTATATATGCTTTTGCACAAAACTGAGAGAGCGGTAATATTTTCATCTCAATTGAGTAAGCTAAGAAGCAGTATAATGTTCCAGTTTCTATGTGAATATGATAATTTTATAAAATTACGGGCGATACGTAATTAGAGTTGACGTAAATGCTTCCATATATATTCTTTCGCGTATTTTGTGAAAATTTCTTCTGAGAGCAATTAACCCATAGAAATGCTCTGTTTATTCAGTTGTATTAACCCTTATAAGTGCGTCAGCTTTGCATATATGCAAAGCAACTTTTCGATAGTCCGTGCACCCTTCCTTATAAACTTTGAACTGAAAACGCGATTTTGCACATCTGTAAAGGGTCTTTGTAGGTGAGAAAGCCTAGAAGGTCCTTTCCATCTATAAAGGATTCAGGTTAATAAAGAAGAATTTTAGCAGTCATTATTTATTTAAAAACTTCTCAGAATACACACACACACACACTATAAAAAAATTGCACATTTAAGGGTTAAAAACGAAGTTTTGTCCCGTTTTTTGTATACAGTTGCTTTTTTCTCGAATGAAATAAAATAAATGAGAAAATAGTTATAGTATTTTTCATGATATAATTCCTAACTTTTTAAATTTCAACAAATAATTACTATCGTTTATTTTTATCTCTTATAAATTGAAATATGTTGAATTTTTAGAGAATTTTATTTCTCTTATGTGAAACATTCTATTGTTGAGTCGGTATATGTTTGATACATT
>JASTWO010000985.1:0-29157 GCA_030770215.1 Temnothorax americanus
ATCTCTGCCTTTCACTTATCTGCACATCACTTATGCTGCATCGCATATAGCGTGTCAGAGTACAGTCGTTGTCTGCAATGCTTTTAGGATATCACTGGGACTGCTCAGACTGGGTCAGACCGAGTCAGAATCCCTTGCCTAACATCACGGAGGTACCTGGCAGCGAGGTCCCAGACTCGTCCAGCTTCCATAGCAATGAGAGTAATGAGTCCAATACTCATCAATTACCAATAAGTAAGTACAGAGGTGCATGCGCATTGATTCACCTCTTCCCGCATCGGCATGATTAGAGTGTGATGTTTGACAGTTTTGTTAATTTTATTCACATCACAATTATAATATTTTATATTATGTTTTTTATTAGATAGAAAACTTGCTAGATTATTACAATAAATTTAGTAGTTTGTTTGTAACACATATTCTCTACGTTTAATGAAGATTGTAGAATCGAGTGATATAATTTAATACCAACATTGTAACATAAAAAAAATAATGGAGACTAACGAATTAATACCATAATTAACCATGTCGATATTTACGCATGACGAGATATGTGATCATGTATAACATCATATGTACATTTTCACTAACAACATGAATTACAATAATTTTAAACTTTTACAATATGTAACACGGTCCTGTGTAGAAATGTAACATTCGCAATTATGTTATAGTGCATGGTCCGATAGATCCAACGAGGGACATCGAGACCTTGAACGAAGATCAAGAATCGGAATACGTCGGCGATTCCGAGTGCGGGACCGAGTTCTCGGAGCAGTATCATTGCGCGGAGACGCAGCGTCTGAACCCCCTCGACAGCGGCGGTGAGGGAGAGTACAAGTACAAGAGCTCCGAGAGCTATCTGCGTCACCCGAACTCGTACCTGCCCCATTACAATATTCACACCGACACGGAGAATGAGACGAATCCGCTCAACGGCCGTCTCAGCACCCTCGAGTCCGACGAGGAAGAAGACGACGTAGTGCCTTATGGTTTTCCGAGCACCCGCGTAACCGATGCCACAAGGTGATCGAGGAGGACGAGATCGGCTCCGTCATCACCACACTGGAGGAAAGAAACTCGCTATTGGGCGGCGCAAGCAATAGCGATCTCTCCACGAATCTTTGCGAGATCGACGATTCCGAGTACGAGATCGCGGATCAGAAGAGCAACGGGCGCCTGTGGTTATCGGGGAACGGCATCACGCAGACCTCAGTGTGACGAACGGTGGTGCCGAAGTACGCGGATAGACTGAAGCGTGCGAGAGCGTGTTTCTCCGTGCTTCTATGATCTATGATCGAGATGCGCGGATGATGTCTGTGAATATATGCAATTTTGTACATAGAGCGTTATATCGTCGTAGAGAAGTAAGACCGTCTGTACAGGCAGCTATAAAGTAAGGAAGCCCGTTTGTGCGAGCCACCGGCGTGTTCTGCACGCACATCGCGCGTACGATGTATACCGTCGCGGAATAATCACGCCTCACAAATCTCCTCCTACACAGGTAGAGTTCAAGCATCAGCGTACTTAATCCTGCAAACTAACAGCGAATATAGTTATATGTTCTACAACTACAAGCAGTGCGTACGTCGTGTCATATCGATTCGATGAAAAATTTAGAGAACTTTTGTTTTATTTATTAAATTTATTTCATTATCGGGGGGGGGGGGATGCATTATATATATTTTGTTGTAGTAATATACATATATACATATGTAGAATCCAAAAATATAGATTGACGTAATTTTATGGCTTGATGGTAGAAAAATGGATATCTGAACATATAATTCTCGTATATTTTCCTACTTTCAAGTTTCAAGTATATTTCCTCTTCTGATTGCAAGATATTAATATGCTCTATAAATATAAATTATTTGCTTAATCAAGAAAAAAAAATGCATAAATGCTTATTAGATAACGCTACACACTGCACGCATTCTTTTTGACTCTACCAAGGAGATGAGATTTATTAGAGAAAAAAAATATAAATGTGGCAACTACGAGTACGCGTACATGCGTAAGAAATTATCTTAAGGAAGGGAGGAATTCATACTCGAGAAAAGTAAAGCTAATCACGACCGTGTCGTCAGACCAATGACTATTGTTTAATGACCTATCGTTTAAATTTAACGTGTTAATCCAACAACTATATAATTCCAGTGCAAAAGATACATAGGTACATTTGTGTATTTTTACTATTTGCTAACTGACTTTATTTTGGTTACGTATAAATGAAAACCGACGGACTACTTAATAATGCATATATTAAGTAAGAAATAGCAGATTAGCGTGTAAGTAAATGGACTCTAGTGAAAAAAAGAAGAACAGCCTCCTCCGCGCGTTACGGAGTGGACATGTGCGCGACTGTGCACGTGTTTATTGCACAGGTTAATAGTTAAAAAAAATATATGAAATATTTTACTGTGATGATAATAATGTTTATACGATGATCAAATACTATGACTTGTATCATAATAATTGCAATGTTAATTACCCAACGTTTTATAACAAATTTAAGAAAAAAAGATGAAGAGCGATGGAGTGGGCGATGTCCTCCTCCGTGTATACGTAAGCTAAGTCAACGTTCCGTTTATTTAACTTTTTTTTCTTCTTATCTCTTTATTCGTCAGCCACCATCAGTAAGACCGATGAATCTGCATACATGGTGCTACTATTTACATCACGCTTATCGTCTATCTACTCTTTAATAAGACTGCTCAGCGGCGCGAGGTAATTCACCTCATCGCGCCCTTTACCAATCTGCCATTCGCATCTCATGTATTCTCTCATTATAGGAAACTCCATATAATATATATGGAATACTTTTTAAAACTGCCAATTAATTCTTAATGCCATATAAGCAATGCATTTCCTTCGATTAATTTGTATAAAAGAGATAGAAGAATATCAAGGAACAATCTATTACGCGTCTAAGGTTTTTTACTCATTGTCACACTTCCATTTAGAATACTTTTTCATTAATGGATATTGTATAGCGGCCAGCTTATTTGGGTGAGGTATACATGTTCTTTTATACACGTAGAATTTTGTTGAGAAATTCGATTTTATGTTCCTGTTCTGTAAAGGATGCCAGGCCTATCCTGCTCGTGTTTTGGTAGGAATAATATTAGCGAATCATATTAATAATAATGCTAAACAGGGGTGATTTTTATGTTATGACCAAGAGTAAAAGCATCATCTCTCGTCCTTGTATAAATTAAAATCGGATGTGCTTCTACTTTCTGAAATTTTAGAAGATCATACATTAACGTTCGTATAATAAAATTTTTTAATGATTTTATATTAAAATCTAATAAAAAAAGATGAACAGAATAGAATTGATTTCGCCGATTGCAATTCGGTAAAAATGATAAGCGATATAAAATTTCAGTCAGTAACATGAAGCACGAATAAATATTAATAACACATCTAGATTAGTTTATTAAAAAAAAAAAGAAACGATGAAGCACACACATTGGTCAAAGACTGTAAAGTAGAAGATATGTATGAATGACAGCGGACTTTTATAAATAGTATATGAATCATTAGTGATCTTATACAAAAATCACAAAAACCCGTTTTTTAGAATTTCCCAACTGATAAATTAATAACATAATAAGTGATTATTATTAATTTCTTTTCATAGTTACGTAGTACATAATTGATTGAAAGCGTATATAAATGGTTTGTACATATAATTTTCAGTAAATTATTTATTGCTTCAGGCCTACTTACTCGCGAGTTATGTTCTCGAAAAATTAAGAGTGAGGAATAAATAATTTTATCAAATATTTACGTATTTTATATAAAATAATTTTATAAAATTATTTAATGCTTGGTAAACAGTTTTGAGTGTACAACTTTTAAAACCATAGATCGTAAAAAAAAAACATGGGAAACATGGGTACAATTTCTAAATTCGCCATAACATCTAGCCCTGCTAATAGAATACATATCGATATCATGAAATCTTTTAAGAAAATGAGGAACTTGGCTTGTTATTATTGTAAGGCTATAATTAATTTGTACAAGATCAACCTCTCTCTATTGTAATAAAGAAACCAATCTTGCCTACAATAAGTTGTACCCCTTTATTCGCAATTATCGATATTTTTATTGAATAATGAAACGGATAATTTGTTGGTATTTTATGATATCTTGGAACATTCAATCTTCTTCTATGATATGGAAGCGCAGAAAAAATCTATATGTATAGATATAAAAGAGAATATTCTTTATTTCTAAATCATAGAACAATATTGATTATCCATATCCATAATCCGTTTTTCTATATCTTAATATTTTTGCAATGCTAAGGTAAGTAATTCATTCATTGGTGTCAATAATATACGTGGATCTTCAATTAAACCAGCTCCGACCATGGCACCGGTAACAACTGCAATGATAAATAATTTATTGTCATAACATATTTAAAAGATGACCATCAAAGTATTCAAATATTTTTATTACAAACGCACCTGTTGTATTAGGCGATCAGCTAATTCGGTATTGGTAGTTGTTAGTTTACACAACTTTTTGATAAGAGGATGATTTGGATTTATCTCAAAGCGCGGTTGAAGCATGGAATATCGCATCTCTTCGTTCATTTGATGGCTCTGTATGCGAATAAAGTGCCTCGCGCTTGCCATATCCTGAACGGTTACAACACAAGGATGTGACTCTAAACGATTCGTCATCTTAACATCGTACGCTTTTTTATCGAGAATCTTCTTCATGTAGTTTACAAGGTTATCCAGTTCATCCTTATTTATAATACCTGTATAAAAGATATGACACTAGAGTTATTTCTGATTAAATCCTAATTACAAAATTTACAAATATGTAAAATTTATTATATACCTAAATTTTCTGGTTTATTTGCTTCCGTATCATCCCGCATTTCTTTCTCCACAGATGTCAAAAAGTTAGATTTATACTGTCTCAAATGCATTAATACTAATTCATCATATGGTTCATAGCAGAAGAGAACTTCAATATTTCGTTTCTTTAAAGATTCATAATACGGCGATTGCTCGGCTAGAGTACGGCTGTAACATAAATTATGACTTTTGCAGATCATTGGTTAAACATTAGTACGACTTATCCAGATTATATTTCCTGTACCTTGGCGCTGACAAATAATATACATCTTTTTGATTTTTTGCTAAACGGCTGCAATATTGCGGCAGACTGACTAATTCCCCCGGAGCAGCAGCAGAAGATTCAAATCGCAGAAGTTTGCCTATATCTTCCTACAATAAAATACGAAATTAATGAATCAATATATTTTATAGACACTTATATGGAACGTAATTAATTACCTTTTCAGACTGATCATTACTAGTTACAATGCCCTCTTTTAATAACAAGCCATAATTCTTGTAAAACTCATTATAGTCTTCCGGCTGCTTCGTAGATCGCTCATGTAAGAATTTTAGTATACGTGCAGTCAGCACGGTTCGTAATTTCCTATCAAAATGTTATATGAGCATTTATATATCGTATATAGTAATAACGATATCAATATGAAATATTTATTCTTACCCAATCAATGTACTATTTTGTAGTAGTTCGCGGCTTAAATTCAATGGTATGTCTTCCGAATCTACTACGCCTTTAATGAAACGTAACCATTTTGGTAAGATATTCTCCGCTTTGCTTTTAATTAGAATCTTCCGGTTGTAAAGCGACACTCCACTGGTAGTATCTCTCGCCAGATCGAACAATCCAGGCTTTTCCTCAGGGAAGTATAACAGAGCCTTGATACTTAACGGCACGTCCGTCGAATAATGTAGCACAAATCTTGGTGAATCAATACAATTTCCTACGAATCGATAAAATTCTGCATGTTGCAGCGGCGTGACATCTTTCGGGTCAAACATCCACAATGGCTGTAAAGAAAAAAATATTTTTTTAAATTATAGTAGATTATAGAATGCAGATAAAATGAATGTGTAAGAAAACTATAATTGATTATACCTGAATCGTATTAGTCCTCTTTCCATTTACAAAATAGGAACTTGCCGACAAATTAACTGTTATTTGTGTGATAATACCTGACGGAGATTATTATGTTTTTATTTTTAATATATATAAACAATATATATATATATATATATATAATATATATATATATATTTATTATTGTTTTCTCCTCTATCTAAATTATACTCCTTTACTATATATATTTGGTAATCTATATATCTTGTTATATTATCTATATATCTTGTTTTACTAATATCTAATATATTATAAATGTGTGTACACTCTTATGCTAATATACTTACGATTAAAGGTATTTCGTCACTGAATTCTCTGCTGTCTGGTTTTCAGATGTATACACATTTTTGTGCCTGGTTTGCACTCCGGCCGCATTGAAAATCTCAAATGTACTGATCTACATCTGAATATATTGTTTATTAGTATTACACACTGGTACGATATTTATATAATAATTGAAATAATATTGTTAATTATATGGAGAATAATAAGTATTCTTTCTTCATGGCTTACCCCATCTGAAACCAACAAGACCTTTCTGCGTCTCTCGCAAAAGACTTTGTAAATACTTCTACTTTATCAGCAACCATGAAGGCACTGTAAAATCCAACCCCAAACTGTCCAATAATTTTGGAAGTGTCACTAGAATTTTGTTCTTCTTTCAATTTTTCTAGAAATGCCTATAAAATACATAGAATAGTTGTGTACATCACAATATCTTATTTTCAATTATGCTTCAGATTATCTAAAACTGTAATTGTTATTTTAAGTACAATTTGAAACGTACTCTCATACATATATATTTAAATAAAAAAAAATAAAATAAAATAAAAATGAAAAAAAAAGTGTAAGTTCAATGTTTTGTACTTGCCTTGGAGCCAGATCGAGCTATAGTTCCCAAATTGGCTATCAATTCCTCTCTAGTCATTCCCACGCCAGTATCTTGGATTGTTAGAGTACGACTTTGTTTGTCAGTGCCAATATGTATCTCCAGGCTTCTGTCGCCAGCCGCTTGTGCAACTTCGTTGTCGCTCAGACGTAGATATCTTAATTTCTCTAGTGCGTCGCTAGCGTTTGAAACGAGCTCGCGTACAAATACCTAGCAAATAAATCAATCAATATAATCAATGTTCAACCTATCAAAAAATATATATATTTAATTACCTCCTTATCTGAATATAAAGACTTCGCAACAATTTGCAGTAACATTTGCGTCTCTGACTGAAAATCATGCTTGGCACTCTCACCTGCATACAATAAAGTATTTTATCTGTTCTATTTTTCTTTCTTCTCAGAAAATAATTTCCGATATATGATTACTTTAATTATAACTGCATATACTACCTGTAGCTTTCTCTGTATCTTTTATAATATTATGGTACTCTGTAGTTTGAGCTTCTGGTTGAGACGACCAATGTCGTACATGATTGTAGACAACTAAATAAAGTTAAAAATGTGTATTAGATATTCCTTGATATCAATGGAACACACTTCAGAAAATGCGTGACACGAAAGAAACAAGTTCACAGGAAAATTATAAAACACAATGCACAATATTGTACAATATATAAAAGTAAAATAATTGGACATGATAAAACTGAAGGTCCAACAAACCTGGTAGTCGTTGGCATTGCGACTGGATTACTTTCTCTTGCAAATTCCTATTTAACGCTCTCGAAAGAGATCTTCCTAATTTAAGAGCGTGCTTAATTCTGAAGGCAGCAGCCATTTTCAAGTATATACGCATATACGCTAATTTGACGGAAAATGCCGGTTACAAGACAATTTCCATAAAAAGAGAGGGGATAGGGTTGGCACGAACAAAAATCCCTAGGAAACTCAAATTAATCTTCCGTGAATTTGTAACCCTGAATAAGTAGTAATATGTTGGTTAGCCGACACCATAAGCGCGTGTTTTGACATATGCGTGCTCGCCGTATATGAAAAAATAATAAATATTTTATAAACACCTTTTTTAGATAGGCTACATGTGTGTCGTTGAAATAAATGTAATAAAAAATCGTACAATAACAAGGTGAGAAAATTTGTATTATAAAAATAAATAGAAAGATGTATAGATGTGTGGATAAATTATACGGTACAGTAAGATAATAAGAAATTAATACTGCTGCTGTAATAAATTGACAAATTACTGTTGCTTTGTAATTTTATTATTCTTGTAACAACATTAATGAGCAATAATAATTAATCACTGGCCAATGTATTACAATCAGTATTTATATTTTCTATAAGAATATTACGTACATAAACAATATAAAATTCACAGTGACATATCAAATGCAATTCACTGTTAATTGCAGCTTCGACGTTCTTCAAATTGGAACAAATTTGTCATTATTGTCAAATGTATAGCTTAAAACCTGTGCGAAATGATGCTAGCATGAAAAGGAGGATGGAAAGGAGCAAAATGAAGAACAGACAAATGTCAGATAAGTAGCTAAACCCATATCGATGTATCTGGTTCAATTTTTACAATATTTACAATAGTTCTTAAAATGTCTACATAATTTTCAGTTTTTCGCCCTTTTATTATTGCATAAACAATTTGAAATGTTTGAAATTTGAGAAAAATTCATTTTATTTATATATTTAAATGTAGAATGCCTTTTGCAATTTAATACTGTATACCTTAATTAAATCATGAACTAATAAATTATTTGTTTTGCTTATTCCATTATTGTGTCTCATTACAATAGTCTATAATTGACAGTTTCAATTGTGGTACTGTCGCAAATGTACCATGAACAAAGATAGTAACTTTTTTCTTATTAACATTCATAAGTTTTTCCGTTAATACTTGATCAATAAAAACAATAGCTTTCGTATTGTTATTTTTTATGACGAATTCTACAACTAAGGAGGCGCCTGCCGCATCTAGCTTAAGTAATTGCCTCCAGTTATCTTTTTGTAAACAACAATGCAAATTATTCAAATCTTGTGGAATCTTTCCAATACATTTTTTTTATGTCGTTTAATAGATCTTTCTATGTTCTCAATAGTCGTTTCGTGCACTAAATGATCTAATATGTACATTAGTTACTTGTGTTTATAACAGCATTTACTGTCTATTAAGTCTACTTCATTGCTTCTTACTCATTTTTAAGTATTCTTTTTTTAATCATTCTTGTTGTTTCATACGATGGAGAAGCTTCGATTTCTTTTTTCAGTTCGCCCAATTCAGGTACAGACATTTTATGCCGTTCATGTCTCTCACTTGTAAGAAATTCATTATTTTTTATTGTTAATTTTACGTCTTTGTTTTTTCGGAAACTGCATTTGTAATATCTGCAAAAAAAATATTCATAATTAAATGCAACAAATACAATATATGTTCCCAATAGTCGTTACAAATTCTCGTAATAATTTATATGCAGGCGGGAAAAAATATGCCTGCTGTTTTAAGAATGCTTTTGTTTTTCTCCATTGTTGTGTGCAATCTTTCCTAGGCACAAGTGTCAATTAGATTGTGTTTGTTGTTGCTGTATTGTTTAATATGGCAGAAAGGCGAAAATATAATACAGCAAGGCTTCAAATGCCAAAACTGTTACACGAAGGATATAATTACCATTATAACAGCTCCAACGGAGATACGAAGTACGTACATACAATGGACAGAAAGGTTGTCCGGTTGAGTTTCAGAACGCATCTTTGTATTTGTTGCATTTAATTATGAATAATTTTCTCGCAGATATTACGAATGCAGTTTCCGGAAAAACAAAAACGTAAAATGTACAGCGCGATTAACAATAAAAAATAATGAATTTATTACAAGTGGGAGACATGAACGGCATGAAAAGTCTGTACCTGAATTGGGCGAACTGAAAAAAGAAATCGAAGCTTCCCCATCGTATGAAACAACAAGAATGATTAAAAAAAGAATACTTACAAAGTGAGTAAGAAGCGTTGAAGTAGACTTAGTAGATAGTGAATGCTGTTATAAACACAAGTAACTAATGTACATAGATACGATCATTTGCTGCACGGAACGACTATTGGAAACATAGAAAGATCTATTCAACGACATAAAGAAAGACATATTGGACAGATTCCACAAGATTTAAATAATTTGCATTGTTGTTTGCAAAAAGATAACTGAAGGCAATTACTTAAGCTAGATGCAGCAGACGCCTCCTTAGTTGTAAAATTCGTCATAAAAAATAACAATACGAAAGCTATTGTTTTTATTGATCAAGTATTAACGGAAAAACTTGTGAATGTTAATAAGGAAAAAGTTACTATTTTTGTTGATGGTACATTTGCGACAGTACCACAATTGAAAAATACCAACTGTCAATTATGGACTATTGTAATGAGACACAATGATAGAGTAAGCAAAACAAATAATTTACTAGTTCATGATTTAATTAATGTATTAAATTGCAAAAGGCATTCTACATATATTATCTAAATCTATAAATAAAATAATTATTTTCAAATTTCAGACATTTCTAATTGTGTATGCAATAATGGAAGGACGAAAAACTGAAAATTATGTAGACATTTTAAGAACTATTGTAAATATTATAAAAATTGAACCAGATACAGCGATATGTGATTTTGAGAAAGCCGAACACAAGGCATTAAAAATTGTTTTTCCCTACGTAAAAATAATTGGTTGCTTTTTCCATTACAGTCAGGTAATAAAAAACCTCGAAAAAAAAACAGTGGTAGTATTATACCTTAAAAAAATCTAAGTAACAAGTGGTAGACGAAATCTTTGTATCTTGAAAAATCTCGAAAAAACCTAAACAGTGGTATCTTCACCTCAAAAAAAAACAAAGTAGTAGTATTATACCTCGAAAAAACCTAAGTAACAAGTGGTGGACGTAATCTTTGTATCTCCAAAAATCTCGAAAAAACCTAAGCAGTATTATTTTTATTTCCAAAAAATTATTACTCAAGTGATACACATCACAAAATTACGTTACCTTATCAAATAATGAGTCGCGCTTCAAGTGATCTATTATCACCTCGAAAAAAAACAAAGTAGTAGTATTATACCTCGAAAAAACCTAAGTGAACAAGTGGTGGACGTAAGCTTTGTATCTCCAAAAATCTCATCACAAAATTACGTTACCTTATCAAAAAATGAGTCGCGCTTCAAGTGATCTATTATTACAATTACAAAAAAGAAATGATATCTCTTTTTAAATTACAGCGCCAATTACAGAGAACATACACTGAGAAAAAAAATTTGTCAATCCCAAGAAATATTTAGTCCGATACGTTCAACTAAACATTTTAGTTAGTTAACTAAACATTAGTTGAATTAATTAATTCTTGATTAAAGAAACGAAATAAATTGTTGAAACAACTAATATTTAGTTAACTAACTAAAATGTTTAGTTGAACGTATCGAACTAAATATTTCTTGGGATTAACAATTTTTTTTCTCAGTATATTTTTCGAGATACAAAGATTACGTCTGCCACTTGTTACTTAGGTTTTTTCGAGGTATAATATTACTACTGCTTTTCTTCGATTAGAATAAAAAATTGAATCATGAAGAATTACACAGAGGTAACAGTACAAAATACAAATATTTTATTAAAATATTTAAACCCAACAAGGGAATACAAGGTATTTAAATACAAAGTTTATATATGTATTTTAAAAGATTTAATCGCATCGCAAAGAATTACAGAGGTAACAGTACAAAAAATAAAAATATTTTATTAAAATACATAAATTTTTCTTGTCAAAAAACTTGGCGCTGCTAGACCTTAAAATTAGGTCAGCTTGGTGTGTGTGTGCGAGCGAGTGGGTGTGGGCGATGTGTGTGTGTGTGTGTGTGTGTGTGTGTGTGTGGTGTGTGTGTGTGTGTGTGTGTGTGTGTGTGTGTGTGTGTGTGTGTGTGTGTGTGTGTGTGTGTGTGTGTGTGTGTGTGTGTGTGTGTGGTGTGGTGTGTGTGTGTGTGTGTGTGTGTGTGTGTGTGTGTGTGTGTGTGTGTGTGTGTGTGTGTGTGTGTGTGTGTGTGTGTGTGTGTGTGTGTGTGTGTGTGTGTGTGTGTGTGTGTGTGTGTGTGTGTGTGTGTGTGTGTGTGTGTGTGTGTGTGTGTGTGTGTGTGTGTGTGTGTGTGTGTGTGTGTGTGTGTGTGTGTGGTGTGTGTGTGTGTGTGTGTGTGTGTGTGTGTGTGTGTGTGTGTGTGTGTGTGTGTGTGTGTGTGTGTGTGTGTGTGTGTGTGTGTGTGTGTGTGTGTGTGTGTGTGTGTGTGTGTGTGTGTGTGTGTGTGTGTGTGGTATGTGTGTGTGTGTGTGTGTGTGTGTGTGTGTGGTGTGTGTGTGTGTGTGTGGTGTGTGTGTGTGTGTGGTATGTGTGTGTGTGTGTGTGTGTGTGTGTGTGTGTGTGTGTGTGTGTGTGTGTGTGTGTGTGTGTGTGTGTGTGTGTGTGTGTGTGTGTGTGTGTGTGTGTGTGTGTGTGTGTGTGTGTGTGTGTGTGTGTGTGTGTGTGTGTGTGTGTGTGTGTGTGTGTGTGTGTGTGTGTGTGTGTGTGTGTGTGTGTGTGTGTGTGTGTGTGTGTGTGTGTGTGTGTGTGTGTGTGTGTGTGTGTGTGTGTGTGTGTGTGTGTGTGTGTGTGTGTGTGTGTGTGTGTGTGTGTGTGTGTGTGTGTGTGTGTGTGTGTGTGTGTGTGTGTGTGTGTGTGTGTGTGTGTGTGTGTGTGTGTGTGTGTGTGTGTGTGTAGGTATGTGTGTGTGTGTGTGTGTGTGTGTATGTGTGTGTGATGTGTGTGTGTGTGTGTGTGTGTGTGTGTGTGTGTGTGTGTGTGTGTGTGTGTGTGTGTGGTGTGTGTGTGTGTGTGTGTGTGTGTGTGTGTGTGGTAGTGTGTGTGTGTGTGTGTGTGTGTGTGTGTGTGTGTGTGTGTGTGTGTGTGTGTGTGTGTGTGTGTGTGTGTGTGTGTGTGTGTGTGTGTGTGTGTGTGTGTGTGTGTGTGTGTGTGTGTGTGTGTGTGTGTGTGTGTGTGTGTGTGTGTGTGTGTATGTGTGTGTGTGTGTGTGTGTGTGTGTGTGTGTGTGTGTGTGTGTGTGTGTGTGTGTGTGTGTGTGTGTGTGTGTGTGTGTGTGTGTGTGTGTGTGTGTGTGTGTGTGTGTGTGTGTGTGTGTGTGTTGTGTGGTGTGTGTGTGTGTGTGTGTGTGTGGTGTGTGTGTGGTGTGTGTGTTGTGTGTGGTGTGTGTGTGTGTGTGTGATGTGTGTGTGTGTGTTGTGGTGTGTGTGTGTGTGTGTGTGTGTGTGTGTTGTGTGTGTGTGTGTGTGGTGTGTGTGTGGTGTGTGTGTGTGTGTGTGTGTGTGTGTGTGTGTGTGTTGTGTGTGTGTGTGTGTGTGTGTGTGTGTGTGTGTGTGTGTGTGTGTGTGTGTGTGTGTGTGTGTGTGTGTGTGTGTGTGTGTGTGTGTGTGTGTGTGTGTGTGTGTGTGTGTGTGTGTGTGTGTGTGTGTGTGTGTGTGTGTGTGTGTGTGTGTGTGTGTGTGTGTGTGGGTGTGTGTGTGTGTGTGTGTGGTGTGTGTGTGTGTGGTGTGTGTGTGTGTGTGTGTGTGTGTGTGTGTGTGTGTGATGTGTGTGTGTGTGTGTGTGTGTGTGTGTGTGTGTGTGTGTGTGTGTGTGTGTGTGTGTGTGTGTGTGTGTAGTGTGTGTGTGTGTGTGTGTGTGTGGTGTTGTGTGTGTGTGTGTGTGTGTGTGTGTGTGTGTGTGTGTGTGTGTGTGTGTGTGTGTGTGTGTGTGTGTGTGTGTGTGTGTGTGTGTGTGTGTGTGTGTGTGTGTGTGTGTGTGTGTGTGTGTGTGTGTGTGTGTGTGTGTGTGTGTGTGTGTGTGTGTGTGTGACGGTGAATAATGCGGCTTATTATTAAGTATAGGATAAGTTAGGATAAGTTTAGATTTTTAAAGCGATTAGAATTAAAAGTATAGAATAAGTATAGAATAAGTAATATTTACATTTGTAAAAGGTCTCTCTCTCTCTCTCTCTCTCTCTCTCTCTCTCTCTCTCTCTCTCTCTCTCTCTCTCTCTCTCTCTCTCTCTCTCTCTCTAGCAGCGCCAAGTTTTTTGACAAGAAAAATTTATGTATTTTAATAAAATATTTTGTATTTTTTGTACTGTTACCTCTGTAATTCTTTGCGATGCGATTAAATCTTTTAAATACATATATAAACTTTGTATTTAAATACCTTGTATTCCCTTGTTGGGTTTAAATATTTTAATAAAATATTTGTATTTTGTACTGTTACCTCTGTGTAATTCTTCATGATTCAATTTTTTATTCTAATCGAAGAAAAGCAGTAGTAATATTATACCTCGAAAAAACCTAAGTAACAAGTGGCAGACGTAATCTTTGTATCTCGAAAAATATACTGAGAAAAAAAATTGTTAATCCCAAGAAATATTTAGTTCGATACGTTCAACTAAACATTTTAGTTAGTTAACTAAATATTAGTTGTTTCAACAATTTATTTCGTTTCTTTAATCAAGAATTAATTAATTCAACTAATGTTTAGTTAACTAACTAAAATGTTTAGTTGAACGTATCGGACTAAATATTTCTTGGGATTGACAAATTTTTTTTCTCAGTGTATGTTCTCTGTAATTGGCGCTGTAATTTAAAAAGAGATATCATTTCTTTTTGTAATTGTAATAATAGATCACTTGAAGCGCGACTCATTTTTTGATAAGGTAACGTAATTTTGTGATGAGATTTTTGGAGATACAAAGCTTACGTCCACCACTTGTTACTTAGGTTTTTTCGAGGTATAATACTACTACTTTGTTTTTTTTCGAGGTGATAATAGATCACTTGAAGCGCGACTCATTATTTGATAAGGTAACGTAATTTTGTGATGTGTATCACTTGAGTAATAATTTTTTGGAAATAAAAATAATACTGCTTAGGTTTTTTCGAGATTTTTGGAGATACAAAGATTACGTCCACCACTTGTTACTTAGGTTTTTTCGAGGTATAATACTACTACTTTGTTTTTTTTTGAGGTGAAGATACCACTGTTTAGGTTTTTTCGAGATTTTTCAAGATACAAAGATTTCGTCTACCACTTGTTACTTAGATTTTTTTAAGGTATAATACTACCACTGTTTTTTTTTTCGAGGTAACAACATATACACTACTATGCGTGTACTTGGCGCCTTTCTTTACCTTTTTTTTAAAAAAGGTAATTTTGTACAGATATCACGCCTTTTTGTAGTATTACGCATTGTATAAACAGTATGTACAAGGTGTTATTTCGAGGTATAATACTACCACTTTGTTTTTTTCGAGGTAACAACATAATACATATGTACTACTATGCGTGTACTTGGCGCATTTTTTTACCTTTTTTTTGAAAAAGGTAATTTTGTACGGATATCACGCCTTTTTGTAGTGTTACGCATCTTAATCTTAACAAAAAAAAATTACACCTTATAAAGAAATGTGTCTGAAGTTGTAAATATATATATATATACACATTGCCGGACATTGCTTTTATGTATAATATGCATGTATATTACGTTGCTTGTATAAATTATTTCTTACCAACTTTTTCCAAAAATAATATATAAATACCTTTAGCACCTGTAGGCCATCGTTTATTTTCTATAATTTTTCCATCATCAAATTCAATCCAAAATGTCCTTTCTCTACACATACTTGTATAATGACCATCTTCAATAGATGTACCCTGATGAAATATAGTATTCATTACTTTATACTGCTGTTTAGCTATCGATATCTTAGTTGTTGATATGCCAGTTAAATTAAATGTCTGTGGTATTTTCACTAATTTATTATCCTGTAACGAGAACAAAATTAAATGAATGATAACTATTTCTTTCGTCAACGTTAATTCATTTCTAAATACTAGATTTCCTGCACAAAATTGGCATGTTTTTCCATATAACGGACCCCAATTTAAAAATGTATCCTTCAATAAATTATTAAGATTATAACTTTTCTTCTTCAAATTATTAATAGAAATTGGAACAACTATGTTATCAGTAATATTATCTTTTGTCGTATAACCACATGAGTTGCTAATGCACTTAGTAGTACGAGTAACTTGATGCCCGACCAAATTTTTTACGTAATTATATTTTGTGCAAATGGCAATAAGAAATTCAAGAGCGTCTCGTTTTGCTGGTTTTTCATCACCACAACTCGTAAAGCGCTCTCCTAAATCTGTCCGTATCGCATCAGCATTCAAATTAGGTAATCGTTTGTCATATATATGCGCTAATATACTTAAATCATCTTTATCAACTTTAAGCAACATTTTCCTAATAATACTTGACTGCAAGAAACATTGTATTACTGAATTTGCGTAGCATGAAACTCCATCCTCATTTTGCAAAACAGGTATCGGCTCAACAGTACTTTTTCCAACTTGTTGATCTGACTCTTGACCGGCATTGATTATTTTCGACAATGTCCACGGAACATCTTTTACTTTTCGAAAACGTTTTTTCGAAATAGGAATCGTTTGTGCTTGCGGTAGAAATGTTCGTTTTAGTCGATTATATTCGCTAATAGCTTTTTCACTTACTTTTACAGCTGAAGGATCAAAGTTAATTAAATGCAATCCATCCAAAGACGGTATTCGGGATAACGCAACATATGACTGAGCACAACTAAATATAGAATTACCTATATCCATAACAGCGTTTTGCAAGGTTAATCCTTGACTTTTATGAATGTATCATTCATCGCACAAAATTTTTTAATTGCAAATCGGAAACGTACCTCGAGTTGAGCTCTTCTGCGATCAACGAAGTCGGGATCGAACGTGTCAGTCGTCACTTTCTGCTTTCTGCCAAGCGTAGAGAACCTTCTTTTCCGGCAGCGATAGTAGATGGGTGCGTTCAGCCGATACTCCGCTAGCCTAGCAATCGTGAGCAGTCGCTCGTTTCCTCTCCTTTTAATCCATTGGGTCAAAGGAGAGGAAACGAGCGAAAACGAGCGACTACTCACGATTGCTAGGCTAGCGAAGTATCGGCTGAACGCACCCAATGTAGGGATACGAAATCTTTAGATAAGCACGAAGCAATTCAATTCAGTATATCGCCGGCACGATTACGGTGTTACTGCCGTTTCGCGTACGCGCGTATGCGCGCGTTGTCGCACCTTACCTCGCGACGCGTAATAAAGAGTCACACGATCGGTCTCGCTCCGCGCGTACTACCGTGTCTCTCGATCGATCGAGATAGGTTAACTCATGATGTAAAAAGAAAGGTGTTTCATTCCCGAGATGCGCAGTGGTCTAAAATAATGACTGCCTTCTGACCAATCAAAAAGCCTCCCCAAATGTAAAAAGCAACATGGCTACTTCCATGATATGTAAGAGGTTAGATTGTTAGCCGCCGCATGAGCGGATTCTCGCTTAAATCCAACCGGCGAGTTTTGCTTATCTGACGTCTAGTTCCTGGTTGTTCCTGTCATACTTACGGAAGTAGTAGGAGAAAGAATAAAAAATACACAGGACTCAATGTCTCTGCTAGACAGAGAGAAGGTGGATCATTACCGTCGAATGTAAATGCATCGCATAACCTTGCTTCTTTAATTGACTAATTTAGATCTAACATTCGATAAGAAGGTATTTATCATTAGAATTAATAATAATATTTATAAATATAAATGTCCTTGTTTTATTAGTGCATGTAATGAATTATATAAAAAATTTCTTTGAAAGACATTTTATCGTCATAATATTGTAACTTTGATGAGAATGTAAGCAACACATTGGAAATTTTCTTATCTGTTTGTGAAGAAGAGCTTCTACGAGGAACGGTCAGCTTATGATTGGACCAATAAGGAAAAATCCAAGTCTCTAGACAAACCATCGTACACCAGTTTACCGCGCAGTTTCTTGGGCCCAACGAATCTACAGCTACTACGATAAGAGGTTTGTCCTGGCCATCTTTAAATGTGCCAACTTATTATTAGTAAGCTACATATTATATTTTGTTTACAGAAACAATGCCATCGTGTTCCATAAAAAATTGCAAAAATCGAACATGCGACGGAGATGCAAAAGGAATAACCTTTTTTAGATTCCCGAAAGAAATTCCAATTCGTAAGCAATGGCTTAATGCTTGTCAACAAACTGAGACAAGTTTGAAAGTTGATTCAGGTAAGTTGCTGTAATAAATGTATTTCCCCTTATTATCAGGTAGCAAGCACTTTCAGGTAGCAAGCACTCGTCATTTTGACGTCAAAATGACGGACTTTTGACGTCAATTGACGTCAAAATGACGAGTGCTTGCTACCTGGGTAAATTTCCTTAAAATATTTTAACTTTTTTTTAACACCCTGTGTAAACTATACATATTGTAATAAGTATATTATGATACAATTTTAGCAAGAATATGCAGTGACCATTTTGATACAAATTGTTTCATAATGGAATTCACAAAACCGAGGTCAAAAAATACACTTGCCAAAGAAGTACGACGATTAAAAAAAGGTTCTGTCCCATGTAAAATGTTAAAACTATGTGCAGGAATAAAAAGAAAAAGAATGTCGCAAAATGAAAAAGATAACGAAAATAATAAAAAGATAAAAGGAAATAACGTATTGTAAGTATTTTCTACATTTTTTAATATATTAATATTTATACATGTATGTGTATGTAAATAAAAAGTAATTTTTTGATATTTTTTCAGAATAAAAACTGGTATACCTACGTATGCAGAACTTGTGCAGTATGCAAAAGAGAAACAGGAACTAGACATGTATGTAGCTGTATATCTTTATAAGCTTTCTCTATATACATATATACACACACACACACACACACACACACACACACACACAAGCACTATAATTTATATAAAAATGTTTTGTATGTTACAGAAATAAAGAGATTAGCAACAATAGTTCAACGAAAACATTACTGATAGAGCTTCGAAACTCTGAGATAGACAAGCAACAATTATTTGAAGAAAATCAAAATCAAAATATTGAAAAAGGCAATATAAATGTTGAAGAAGAAACACAAAATATGACACGGGAATATCTTGAAAATATCGAACAAAATGATACAATAGAACTAGATATGTACGTACCTATACATCTTTATTATAAGTTTTTCCCTATTATACTTAATACATTTATATGTATATACATTTTATATAAAAATGTTTTGTATTTTACAGAAATGAAGAGATTAACAGGGACAACAATGCGAGTTCAATGGAAACATTAGTAATGCAGCTTCGAAACAGTGAGGAAGAAAAGCAACAATTATTTGAAGAAAAACAACAATTACTTGAAGAAAATCAAGATCTTGAACAAAAAAACGAACAATTAAATAAACAAATATCACAGTTGCAAGCTGAAGTTACAAAAATAATGAAGAATAAACAGAAAGAAGCCGAAGCAATAGCAACCAATGCTTTGAGTAAAGTATTTACACCAGGTCAAATTTCAATATTAATGTCGACACAAAACCGCGTACATTGGTCGCATGAAGACATCATGTCTGCCATTTCTTTACGCTCGTTAAGTCCAAAAGCATATAAATATTTAAGGAATGTTAAAAAGGTACCATTGCCGTGTTTAACAACTTTGCACAATTGGGTAGCTAAGTTTACAGTTTTACCTGGGATTTTAAATGAGGTTCTAAACATTATGTCAAGTAAAGGACACAATCTTTCAACAGTAGAGAAAATAACTGTTTTAACATTCGACGATGTATATATTTCAAATAAGTTAGACATTGACAGAAAGCAACAAAAAGTTTATGGGCCTCATAAGACTTGTCTGTTTATCATGGCTCGAGGTTTATTCAAGAATTGGAGGCAACCAGTTTATTATAATTTTGATGTATCAATGTCCCGTGATATTTTATTTACTGTCATACAAGAGCTATATAAAATAGATTACACTGTTATTGCTGTTACGTGCGATATGGGTTCAAGCAATATGAAGTTGTGGAAAGATTGTAATATTGGAGTTGAAGATTATAGTCATTCCAGGGATAAAATCACAACAAATATCGAGAAACAATGTTTCATTACGCAACCCGCAAACAACTCCCTAAAAATATTTTTTTATGCAGACGTTCCGCACCTTTTGAAATTAGCAAGAAACAATTTGCTAGATTCTGGATTTAAAATTAAAGAAAACTTTGTGGACAAAACATGTTTAGAACAACTACTAACGTTGAATAATGGTGATTTGAAAATATGTCACAAATTAAGTACACTACATCTTGATGCGAGAGGCACGCAACGACAAAACGTGAAACTAGCAGCTCAAGTTTTCTCAAATAAAAATGCACTAGCCATTAAATGGTGTGGAGAAAATGGTCTTCTTGGCAATACACAATGGAAACATACATCCGAGATATTAAAACTTTTCAATGATTGGTTTGATGTCTTCAACAGCAAATTTAAATATGACAAATGTGGCGTATCAAATGCCTATGGCATTAACGTAGAAGAACAAAATAAGATTATTAGTAATATGAACGAATTTATGATGGAAATGCGAGTTGGGCAAAGAAAGAGTTTATTGCAATTCCAGAAAGGAATTTTATTATGTAACAGATCGCTGCAAGAAATGTTTGCACATTTACAAGAGAAGTACTCATCTGAAATGTTTGACGTAAAATATGTGTTAACGAGAAGATTAAATCAGGACATTTTAGAAAATTTCTTTTCCTACATAAGATCCATGGGAAGTGGATATGATCATCCCACACCCGTAGAAGTAAAAAATCGTTTGAAATGGTATATCCTTGGAAAACACTCAGAACATGTATTTTCTGTACGAAAAAATACTGAAGGAGATGGTAGTTGTGAATCGTTAATTACTATAAGTGATGTACATAATCCAGATTCTGTTTATCCAGCAGACCGATTGTCTGATGAAGAAGAAGATATATTACTTAGTAATACCCCACAAGTCGGACAAAATGTCGATACGACAATTAGGGAGGAAATATATAATCATAACATACCAGAAGAAACTGGAGAAGGTATGAAAAAAATTAAAACTTTTTTGTAAATACTTGTGTAACTTCCCATCGTATTATATTAATCATTGTATTGTATTAAAAAAGATTCGCCGCCGGTCTCATCATGTTCATGTATATAGTTGTCCTTAACTTTATACATCTATGTATAAAGTTATACATCTATGTATACATCTATGTATTTATCATTAACTTTATACATCTATGTATAAAGTTAATGATAAATAGCGAAATTACTGATAAAATTGAGATATATTATTAATGTACCAATTATTCATTTTTCTAGTGCAAAATTTAAGTAATTATGAGCCTAGTTGTCATGAAATACAATTACTTGAAGATTTTGAACAAATCACTAATCAAGAGATAGTAGAAAAGAATGCACTTTTATATATAACCGGTTATGTAGCTCATAGATTCCGAAATCGCTATAGTAACTTAGGAATTTCAACAAAGTCTTTACCCAATCCACCTAATGATTGGCTTTGTACAATATCGAGAGGAAACTGCATGTATCCATCCGCAGACTTCTTAAAAGCAGCTGAAGTCATGGATACAGAATTTGTAAAATTCCATGGTGATTCTTTTAGCACTGAAAATAAGATCTTTGAAAAATTAACTGACATTGTATCAATAAAAACAAATAATATTTTTCCTAAGGAAGTTATTGCGTGTTTAGTTCGCACGAGAACTTATATAAGACTGAGAAAACTTAACAAAGAGATAGTAGAAAATAACATACGTAAGAAAAAATCAAAAAAAATATATAAACTGTCTAATAAAGAAAATGTTGATAAAAATAAAATAACGTTATAAAATATAAATGCATTTATTTATTTGTTATTATTATATTATATACTAACATCTATATACTTACTTTTACATACTTATTTTTTATGAATAGCACGGCTTCTAAAACTTAGAGCGGTCTACATAGTCCGATCTTATATTTAATATTATCATAGGTTTATATATATATATTAATAAGGCATTGCAACGGCCATTGTATCAATAACAGCATTTTATAACGTAACTAATGGTTCAATGAAGAAAATTTGTTTTCGAAAAAGAAATTCTTATTTCGTCGGCTGCGTTCCGACATCCGACTAGACATACGACTGATTGTAGAACCGGCCTAATCAATCTAGGTTAATGATTTTATCATTTCAAATTATATCACGTATTTTTATTTACGTAGTCTTTTATTACTTTAAAAATTTTTAATTTTGTTTGTATTTTTTTTACATTTACAACTTTTCTTTACATTTTTTCCAATACTGCATTAGAATTTCGCGCTACATTTGGGGAGTGAATTTGATTGGCTGCTCCGTATTTGGCCGCCATTATGCGCAATGAAACACCTTTCTTTTTACATCATGGGTTAACTGATCAGATGATGAACTGACTGACAGGATAGCGCTCTAAACGAACGCACTGTCTGCACTGCACTGCACTGCGACACTAACGCCGCTAGCCGCCAGTGTCAAAAAAGTGAAAGTGACGTTCTCTGTTTGTTACATGTATGTTATAAAGAAAAGCGGTTGACGGAGACGACGTATCTTAAAAATAAATTTTCGCATTTGGACTTTGCGTCGCAATATCTCCGCTCGTAGGGCACGTAGCGGAATATTATGAGAGAAACCCCCCCCCCCTAATTGGACCCCAAGCTATCGATCAAGCCTACTTAGAACTTGATCCGTTCACTCGTTATCGAGATCTCAACATCTCGGGTACTCGCAACTCGTCGCGTCGCTTAAAAGAGTCACGGTCGGTCTCGCTCCGCGTGTACTTGGCGCGAGACACTACCGTGTCTCTTGACCTTGAATTTGATGGCCACGTGTTCCAAGTTGCCGATGACGAGGTCCACATAGTGCGCCTCGTAGTTTTCGGTGTCTACATGTATTAATACCTCGAATTCGATATCTACGTGTCCTACATTGGGTGCGTTCAGCCGATACTTTGCTAGCCTAGCAATCGTGAGCAGTCGCTCGTTTTCGCTCGTTTCCTCTTTTTTGACTTACTGGATTAAAAAGAGAAGAAACGAGCAAAAACGAGCAACTGCTCACGATTGCTAGGCTAGCGGAGTATCGGCTGAACGCACCCATTCAGATTTAAAGTTATTAATACACCTAGACACCAAAAACTATGAAGCGCATTATGTGGACCTCGTCATCAGCAACCTGGGACACCTAGACATCAATTTCAAGGTATTAATACACGTAAACACCGAAAACTACGGAGCGCAATATGTGGACCTTGTCATCGGCAACCTGGGACACCTAAACATTGAATTCAACATATTATTACACCTGGACACCGAAAACTACGAAGCGCACTATGTGGACCTCGTCATCGGCAACCTGGGACACGTAGACATCAAATTCAACGTACGATTACACCTGGACACCGGAAACTATGAAGCGCACTATCTGGATCCCGTCATCGGCAACCTGGGATACGTGGACATCGAATTCAAAATATTAATACACGTAGACACCGAAAACTACGGAGCGCACTATGTGGATCTTGTCATCGGCAACCTGGGACACCTAGACATCGAATTCAACGTACAATTACACCTGGACACCGAAAACTATGAAGCGCACTATCTGGATCTCGTCATCGGCAACCTGGGACACGTGAACATCAAATTCGAGGTATTATTACACCTAGACACCGAAAAATACGGAGCGCGATATCTGGACCTTGTCATCGGCAACCTGGGACACGTGGACACCGAAAACTACGGAGCGCACTATGTGGACCTTGTCATCGGCAACCTGGGGTACCTAGACATCGAATTCAACGTACGATTACACCTGGACACCGGAAACTATGAAGCGCACTATCTGGATCCTGTCATCGGCAACCTGGGACACGTGGACATCGAATTCAAGGTATTAATACACGTAGACACCGAAAACTACGGAGCGCACTGTGTGGACCTCGTCATCGGCAACCTGGGACACGTAGACATCGCATTCAACGTATTATTACACCTGGACACCAAAAACTACGAAGCGCACTGTGTGGACCTCGTCATCGGCAACCTGGGACACGTGGACATCGAATTCAAGGTATTAATACACGTAGACACCGAAAACTACGGAGCGCACTATGTGGACCTCGTCATCGGCAACCTGGGACACGTAGACATCGCATTCAACATATTATTACACCTGGACACCGAAAACTACGAAGCGCACTGTGTGGACCTCGTCATCGGCAACCTGGGACACGTGGACATCGAATTCAACGTATTATTACACCTGGACACCGAAATCTATGAAGCGCATTATCTGGATCCCGTCATCGGCAACCTGGGACACGTGGACATCGAATTCAAGATATTAATACACGTAGACACCAAAAACTACGGAGCGCACTATGTGGACCTCGTCATCGGCAACCTGGGACACGTAGACATCGAATTCAACGTATTATTACACCTGGACACCGAAAACTATAAAGCGCACTATTTGGACCTTGTCATCGGCAACCTGGGATACATAGACATCAAATTCAAGCTTGATTCATAAGAATCGACTTAAAAATTCCCTAGCGGCACTTTCTGCCAAGCATAGAGAACCTACTTTTCCGTTGACTCAATATTTATTTTATATATATACCATGGTATAAATACAAGGGTATGCTCTTGCGCACGCGACCAATCAGAATTGTCGAAGTGTGACGTCACAGATAAGCGGTAAATTTAAAACTGCTGTTTCCAAACAGCTTATGTTAGCGGCATTCTCGTCAGATATATTATTTTAATTTCAAGTTTGCAGGGAAAAAATCTGTTGTAAAGTAATAGTTTATGAATTAATAAATACTCTGTAATAAAATATAATATAAATAAACATTATAAACTTAATAAATATAGAAAAGTTTACAAAACAAATATATAAAAATGTTAATATTTTTTTTACTTTGTTTGACAGCTTTCCTCCTCATATCACTTTATAGGGATTAAATGACAACAATAATAATAACAACATATATAAAGATGCTATGAAAAAGATTTATTATTCGTAAATTTGGTTAACTTCTTTTTCTTATTCTTAAATCTATTTTGTACAGCAATGGTTCGATTAATTTCGCGTACCCTAATGTAGGTTCTTGTCCTAACAAGACATAGCAAGACCTCTCTTGGCAGTTCGATAGGTTTTAATGCAATTTCTATTTTATCCGTAAGTTTCTTGAAGATGAATTTGTCTTTACTAAGCTTTGAACCGTGATACTTGGAGAATTCTGTGTTCATAATATGTGCAGCTTTTAAAAGATCAGACGATGGGTACATGCATTTCTCTCGGGAAATAAATTGTAACCAATCTAGATCATTGACAATTGGTAGCTCGCATGTTTTAATACCTAGTGTGTCGAAGCACCAGGGCCATATTTAATTGTGGTCCAATGGGTCCAATCAGATTCTAGCCGAGTGTGACGTCACACTTTGACTGCGCAGTGGGTGTCCACGGGATGAGCATACCCTTGTATTTATACCATGGACGCGCGTTGACGCGTCTGGCGCCCAACGGTAAATTCGTTTCGCGAAGTGTCGGAGGTGCGAGGGAATCGTCGGAGAGGCCTGTCATCCCGCTCTCCTTACTCCTTTTGATCCGGCCCACGTCCCGGAGCGGTCCGGGAGTGAAAAAGTCGTGACAATACATATATATATATATATATATATATATATATATATATATCATACTATTATATAAAACTCGACTGTTTGTCTGTCCGTCCGTCTGTCCGCAAACTACTCATTCGTTAGTAGACCGAATTTTTACCAAGAGTACATGAAATAGGGGTAGAATTTCCCGGGGAGAGCTATAGAGTGTATGGTTTTTCATTACCGATTTTCTGGAAACCGGTTTTTTTTAATTTCATCAATTTTTTGGGAAATAATTGACGGAATTTCAAAGAATTGTATATAAAACAGGGGTTGAATTTTCTGGGGAGTGCCATAAAGTGTATAATTTTTTGTTACCGATCTCTTTGGAAGCCGGTACTGAAACTTTTTTAATTAAAAACCATTTGACCGAATTTTTATTAAAAGTATATGAAATAAAGGTAGAATTTTCCGGGGAGTGTAGAGTGTATAGTTTTTTGTTACCGATTTTCTGGAAACCGGTTTTTTTAATTTTGCTAATTTTTTGGGAAATAATTGATTGAATCTCAAAGAATTATATATGAAGTAGGAGTATAATTTTTCGGGAAGTGTTATAAAATGTTACTATTTTTTGTTACTGATCTTTTTGAAAACAGGTTCCGAATGACTAAATCTCAAAGAATTGTACATAAAGTAAGTGTTGAACTTCTTGGGGAGTGCTATAATAAAATATATAATTTTTTGTTACCGATCTTTTTGGAAACCGGTATCAGAAGTAGATAAGAAAGTAATATTTTTCAATTTATAGCATTTTAGAGAGAGAGAGAGAGGGGGGAAGAGGGAAAGGGATGGGGAAATGGAGGGAGGGTAGGGAGGGGGAGAAAAAGAGACTATTTGCGTGTCTTATTACACATGTCCTTCGGGGCGAAGCCCGGGTAACCAGCTAGTATATATATATATATATATATATATATATATATATATATATATTAAAAATATAATAAATGAAAATTCAAGGCTCAATTTGGATTATAATATTATAATAATATTTAGTTAGATCTCATCATATTGTCTTTTTATCGGTTATATATTATACATAGTCACGTATACGTCACCAGTGACTGATGCGACAATCAACTAAATCAACATGTTAAACACGCGATAATGATATAAACTTTTTAAGTAGTAACTGATAAAAAATAATGTTAGTAACGGAGTGGGACGTGTAAAGTTGATCTGTCAGAAATGGTCAAATTTAATATAGTTTTATGAAATATGTTAAGCATAAAATAAATATATACACACAATATAAATTTCTATATTTTTGAAATGCTTACTTCCCTCTCTCTCTCTCTCTCTCTCTCTCTCTCTCTCTCTCTCTCCTCCCCTCTCTTATTCGTTATATCATAGAAGAAGATATGTTCATGTATAATATTTTAGTAATAATATTTATTTGTCGAAAATTGTATATATATAGAAGAACGGGGAGTAGCCCCGAACAGTGGGTAACCCCAGACATTATTAAAATTCAAGTATCTATGGCCATAAATACGCGGTATACTTGAATTTCATAATGTCCAAGGCTACCCACTGTCCGGGGGATACCACCCGTTTCCCCTATACAGAATGTCTTATTTTAAATGTCCCAAGCAAATATCTCGAAAAATATAGATAATACGGAAAAATGTTTCAGACAAAAGTTGTAGGATCAAGGGGGACAAATAATGGTAAAATCAATTTTCGAAAAAAAAATCGATTT
The DNA here is from genome assembly GCA_030770215.1 of Temnothorax americanus. Taxonomy (NCBI): domain Eukaryota; kingdom Metazoa; phylum Arthropoda; class Insecta; order Hymenoptera; family Formicidae; genus Temnothorax; species Temnothorax americanus. The sequence continues at coordinate 27,339 of JASTWO010000985.1, forward strand.
TTTTATATCACATAAAGGTCATCACTATTTTAAAATAAAATTGATGATTATTTTTACATATGATTATGTAAAAAAATACATATAAATATGATTTTTTAAATTATTTTACATGTAAAAGTATTAAAATAAAGTTATAAAAAAATTAAATGGGTTTACGAGATATTTCATATTTTATTTTGACATTTTGACATGAAATATAAAACAGAATAATAAATTTCTTTCGTTAGTATATAGAATAACAATTAAAGTAATTTAAATCGACCTGATGACTGGCAATATATATAACGTCTTTCCGATATAAACATTGAAAAAACTGTGAGCCACTTGGTTTGTCGGATTCACACAGCACTTTTTTCAGATCGATATCGAGACATCATTAATTTTGACCATGGTTTGGTCCGTTGATGTAATTTCTAAATTAAATAGTTTTTAATTTAGAAATTACATCAACGGACCAAACCATGGTCAAAATTAATGATGTCTCGATATCGATCTGAAAAAAAGTGCTGTGTGAATCCGACAAACCAAGTTGACAAACCATATTGCCAGTCAGGTCGATTTAAATTACTTTAAATAAAATATAAAACATCTCGTGTTAACTATTCGTTTTTTGATAACTGTACCTTAATCCTTTATATACAGAATAATATGATGAATCAATTGTAAAGAAAACATATCGTTGCTTTGCAAAAAGTTATGCAATTTCCAGTATGCAACTACACGTCTTCTTTATAATCGATAATCGATTTATGTATACACCGGAAGAAGGAATAATACTACAGAATTGCATATAAATTTGTTTATTTTTATCTGTATAATATATTTGAAACAATATCATTCTACACATTGCATAAAAATATACAAAGACATGAAAAAATGTCTTGACTCATTCGATAAAACATGTTCATGAATAATTGTCTAACGTTGCATCGCTGTTACTAGAAACGAAACGATTCGATATGTCATTTGTAATTTGCAGTTTAATTAACTGATGTCGAATTGAAACAAAAATACTGAACTGTGAGAGTCTTACAATACATTCCATAAATATTTTTAAAAACAATTCAAATTTAGCTACAGGCAAATACAAATAATTTCAGTTTAATATTTATAATAGAAATAAGTTACAAATATTAAGCAAAACATCATTCCTGTAGGCCTATTATGTAACTCTTAACGACAGTTTCGTTATCGTTATATTGTCGTTACGCAGTTTTTTTTACTATATATAATATCTGCGCAACGCAAATATAACGACAAACGAAACTGTTGTTAAGAGTTACAGAATAGGCCCACGGCGCTCGCAAATTAACGACATTATTTAGGCTGCGTTTCGATATTCACTGCCAGTACTGAAAATCTATAGTTTATGTCACATATTACTATAGATTTTCAGTACCGGCATAGTGAATATCAAAACGCACACGGAGAGAATTTTTTGCTATATTTTACCGTTAAATTCATTACAAACTTGGGACGACTTGGCAACCAATCAAATATTATCAATAACGATAGGAATTTTTGAAATATACGGGACATTTTACAAACAACGTAATACAAGTTACCAAGCAGATTGGTAATTTTTGAAAAATTATTGAAATTGTAGTATATGTTTTACTAAAATTAATCAAACATATTTTATATTTTATTGTATAATAGATATTAATATTTTTATTATAGTAGATATTAATCAGAATAGCTCGCATAAAATTCTTCGTAATACACGTTGTCCCACGACTATCATAATTTTCAGGGTTAAAAGAAAATTCTCTCTGTGCAGTCTTAGAAAACAGATTTCTAAAAACAATTGAAATTAAAA
>JASTWO010000986.1:0-29095 GCA_030770215.1 Temnothorax americanus
TCACAACGATACTATATCAATCAACGTGTACAGCACGAGACAAACAAGGAACTTGCAATCCAGCCAATACGGCTCACCGACCGAAAGATGGACAGACATGTAAATTTGCTGTACGTGCATGACGACAACGTGAGACATTTTGCGTGGATCAAGAACTATCCCGCCTCGTGAGCTCGCAAGTGAACAAGAATAGGAACAAAAATACTTTTGCGATCGTTGAGTATACACCCTAATAAAAATAAAAATAATTTTTACGAGAAAGATGTATAAAAATTTTTTTATTATTTACAGATGTTTGCACTACTTCTACACGAGCGAGAAATTGGAAACCCACACCGTCGACTGTCGGCAGATGAACGACTGCGCGATCAAGTTACCGAGCGATAACGACAAGCGGTTGGCATTTAAAAATTATAACAGGAAGGAACGAGTTCCATTTATCATATATGCCGACCTGGAATGTACCCTGGAGAAGATGGAAGCGGATCCGGAAACGTTGGGGTACACGTATCAATATCATCGCGTATTTAGCATAAGGTACTACGTGCGTTGCTCGTACGACGAGTCGTTGTCAATGTATCGGTTTCGTCGCGATAAGGATTGCGTCGCGTGGTTCGCCGAGGAGCTAAGACGTTTAGCTCACGACGTAAAGATTATTTTGTCACTAATGTACCCATGGTGGAATTTACGCGAGACGAGTGGGAAAAATTTAACAGCGCGACGCACTGTCACGTGTGCGAAAAACCGTTCGAGCCAGACGACGTGCGAGTACGCGATCATTGTCATCTGACGGGTCGATACAGAGGTCCCGCGCATTCAAATTGCAACTAAATTACAAAGATTCACATTGCATTACCCGTAGTTTTTCACAATTTATCGGGCTACGACGCGCATTTTATTATCACAGAAATAGCTACAGCGTACGAAGGACGTGTTAGACTTACTTCCAATCACAAAAAATACATTTCGTTTACGAAAAATGTTCAAAGCACCGAAGATAAAGATAAGAAAAATTGCGTCAAATTGCGATTTATCGATTCATACAAGTTTCTCACCGCTAGTCTCAACAAATTGGCATCTTATCTCAGCAAGAATAAACTGCGAATATTACAACGCGAATTTTGTAAATTATCCGCAGAAAATTTTGATTTGCTGACACGAAAAGGCGTATTTCCGTACGAGTACATTGACTGCGTCGAAAAGTTGGAGGATTTCATCACGAGTTTTCGCATTTCTATTGCTACTAGATTCTCCGAAAAGACGTTTCGACTGTAAAATTTGGTTTCGCGATCAATGCCTCCGCGCCGTATCTACCCTCCCAATGAGTCACGAGTCGCACGTCAACGTGATTGCGCACGTTCTCCATGGTTTTTGCCAAACACAGCGTTGTTCATCAATTTGTATAAATTTTTCTCGAAATCATTCTTGGCCAATGTTCTAAATTTCGTATTAAGTTCTATGTAATCGCGAAGCCATGGAGATTGCGCGAATTTTAATGCGCGGTGAATCTTTGCTATACGGAGACCGTGGCGCATGCACTGCTGCAGGTTGCGATAATGTATGACATAACGTTTCTTATCGTATAATGTTGCGAGGAGCTTGTCCTGCCGCTTACCGGGTGGTTTATCGCGCGTCGGACAGAACGGTAGGTCAGTGTGCGCGTCATGAAGATGTTGCGGATACTCCAAGTCGACTTCGAGAATATAGCCTATCGAGGAATCCAACGCGATATCCATAACATTAAAATCGGTTACGTCGTCGACCCATTGAAAATCTGCGTAAGGCAATGGTTGACACATTGGTTTCGATGTAAACAACTTGTACGGCTGGGCAATGTGTCAACCATTGCCTTACGCAGATTTTCAATGGGTCGACGACGTAACCGATTTTTAATGTTATGGATATCGCGTTGGATTCCTCGATAGGCTATATTCTCGAAGTCGACTTGGAGTATCCGCAACATCTTCATGACGCGCACACTGACCTACCGTTCTGTCCGACGCGCGATAAACCACCCGGTAAGCGGCAGGACAAGCTCCTCGCAACATTATACGATAAGAAACGTTATGTCATACATTATCGCAACCTGCAGCAGTGCATGCGCCACGGTCTCCGTATAGCAAAGATTCACCGCGCATTAAAATTCGCGCAATCTCCATGGCTTCGCGATTACATAGAACTTAATACGAAATTTAGAACATTGGCCAAGAATGATTTCGAGAAAAATTTATACAAATTGATGAACAACGCTGTGTTTGGCAAAACCATGGAGAACGTGCGCAATCACGTTGACGTGCGACTCGTGACTCATTGGGAGGGTAGATACGGCGCGGAGGCATTGATCGCGAAACCAAATTTTTACAGTCGAAACGTCTTTTCGGAGAATCTAGTAGCAATAGAAATGCGAAAACTCGTGATGAAATCCTCCAACTTTTCGACGCAGTCAATGTACTCGTACGGAAATACGCCTTTCGTGTCAGCAAATCAAAATTTTCTGCGGATAATTTACAAAATTCGCGTTGTAATATTCGCAGTTTATTCTTGCTGAGATAAGATGCCAATTTGTTGAGACTAGCGGTGAGAAACTTGTATGAATCGATAAATCGCAATTTGACGCAATTTTTCTTATCTTTATCTTCGGTGCTTTGAACATTTTTCGTAAACGAAATGTATTTTTTTGTGATTGGAAGTAAGTCTACACGTCCTTCGTACGCTGTAGCTATTTCTGTGATAATAAAATGCGCGTCGTAGCCCGATAAATTGTGAAAAACTACGGGTATGCAATGTGAATCTTTGTAATTTAAGTTGCAATTTGAATGCGCGGGACCTCTGTATCGACCCGTCAGATGACAATGATCGCGTACTCGCACGTCGTCTGGCTCGAACGGTTTTTCGCACACGTGACAGTGCGTCGCGCTGTTAAATTTTTCCCACTCGTCTCGCGTAAATTCCACCATGGGTACATTAGTGGACAAAATAATCTTTACGTCGTGAGCTAAACGTCTTAGCTCCTCGGCGAACCACGCGACGCAATCCTTATCGCGACGAAACCGATACATTGACAACGACTCGTCGTACGAGCAACGCACGTAGTACCTTATGCTAAATACGCGATGATATTGATACGTGTACCCCAACGTTTCCGGATCCGCTTCCATCTTCTCCAGGGTACATTCCAGGTCGGCATATATGATAAATGGAACTCGTTCCTTCCTGTTATAATTTTTAAATGCCAACCGCTTGTCGTTATCGCTCGGTAACTTGATCGCGCAGTCGTTCATCTGCCGACAGTCGACGGTGTGGGTTTCCAATTTCTCGCTCGTGTAGAAGTAGTGCAAACATCTGTAAATAATAAAAAAATTTTTATACATCTTTCTCGTAAAAATTATTTTTATTTTTATTAGGGTGTATACTCAACGATCGCAAAAGTATTTTTTGTTCCTATTCTTGTTCACTTGCGAGCTCACGAGGCGGGATAGGTTCTTGATCCACGCAAAATGTCTCACGTTGTCGTCATGCACGTACAGCAAATTTACATGTCTGTCCATCTTTCGGTCGGTGAGCCGTATTGGCTGGATTGCAAGTTCCTTGTTTGTCTCGATGCTGTACACGTTGATTGATATATCGTTGTGATTTTCAAACTTTTTAATTTGATTCAACGTCATTGGAAATTCAATGTCTTGGAGATTTAGCACCGACGTGTAATGAGGATACGATGAATCCCGTTCTGCATGTCTCTCGGCTGGATGCAGAGCAGCCGTCACTGACCATGCGAAACATGCATTGCCCCTTGATCGCACGTTTATCACCGCTCTCTTCATTTTAATTTCTCGCGGTATTTCCACAAAACACCCCGCGTGCAATGGATTATATTTATTTACGTTAACAGTCAAATTGTGTATACGCGACAACGCCCATCCGCTATCACGTTCCTGGAATTCCTCCAGCGATGCTAGAGTAGGCTCGATAACGCGCGACACGTACCATTCTTGCAGATCGGACGTACGAAATAGTTCACAGTTTCTCGTAGCGATACTTTTATTTGCGCGTTTGTCACCCGCAGCAAATTCACCATTAAACATTGTGTTAATCTTTACATTGTCATGTCGTTGCATGACGTTCCGCACACGATCGAGTACAATTTCTCTCGCATCTTCGAGAAATTGACGAGGTTCGATGTGTTTGGAATTTATTATCGCACCAGTCAGTATACGATTTTCAAAAGCCGTATCTATCTCGCGCCATCTGAGTCCTGTCTCACTCGCACTGTATCCTGCACCCACATGCACGAAACGTTGACGTACCGAGTCTTTCAGACCTTCGATTCGGGCAATACGAGCGATCAATGACTGTTTGAGACCGATCGATAATCGCGGTCATTTAATTCGGCCTTGTTCTTCCAACGATTCGATAAATTCGTCACATCATCGTTGCTCCCACGCGGTAAATTCTTCCCGCGAATTTAATAGGGTGGATTGCTCCAACAACTCTTGCTCCATGTTATTACACGATCCTCTTTCTAACACAATTTGTTGTACTCACGACTTCCAATTCTCGATTATTGAGCGTATCCTCCAGATTATTCATTTTTTTATATCTCACTAATGATGCATCGTTTGTTTTATTAGCGTATCTAATTTCACCGTGATCTCAGCATCCGTACATTTGCGCTAACCGAAAAAATGCAAAATTTGCAGTTTTGCACGTGTGCAATGATGTCACCGCGAGACACATATGTTCTCGAAAACAATATCGCGCCATTGACTTTCGATGATTTGATCTGTGTGATCACAGCAGCCGTACATTGGCGCTATGCAAAATTTGCAGTTTTGCATGTGTTTGATGAAGTCATTGCATAAATATAAAAATGCTTAAACAGCTTTTACCATGAAGATACTGGATCTGTATCTTGGCGAGTGGACCATTCTTTGGCTACATCTCGCACGCGAACGTGGTTCTTGAGTGTTACAAGGACTTGTGTGTTGTTCGAGTTTGAAAAAATACGGTAAGGAAGAAAAAATTATTTTTAGAGATTTAAGAACAGTGTGAAAATTTAATTACATAAAATTTTTCTATTTATAGAAATGAAACCGCCGATACAACCCATAAATATTAGGTTGTTGGACGGGGTTCTGCCTCGGGAGTATCCCGAGACATACGATAACCTTATACATGGTTTCTGCATCATCGGGCTCGAGCCCTGCTACGTGGGACGGAGATCTCCACGTATGCGCTTATGTCAGCGGTGCTATGTGCTGACGTTTAACCCTCAGTTGCGTGAATTTGAAAGAAAAGTGCGATGGCACGGCATTTCGTCGCGGTTGCATGGGTTCCCAATCCGTATTAAAACAATGTGCTTTATGTGTAGAAAAATAATCATGCGTATAAGGACTGCCGATGAGTGCCGCGAGTGTATTGAAGCGTATTTAAACAATGAAAGAGAGTTTGCGAGATTCAATAGATGGGGTAAAATCTACGAGATAGAGCTTCATGAATGAGATTAGTATGTGATTATGAGAGTGAACAGCTCTATATTGTGTGTAATTTATTGTAGTAGTATAATGCTGGTTGAGAGTGAAAATGAGTGAGTTAGTAGAATTAGAGAATATATTTAGAAGTTAGAGAATTAGAAGTTAGAGAATATGGATGAGTTTTATATATATAGTAAGAGATGACTATTGTATATTGTATTATTGATGTTCTGTATGTTGTTGGGTATACTGTGCTTGTCATACCTCATACCCATGTGTGTTGCGTCGATGCATTGGCGGCGTGCGCAAAGAGCGGAAAAATTACGTTTAAGTTTAAACGCTTATGTCTTATGTCGAGATTATTGTGTGCAATCGGTGCAGATAGTTCTGTACTGCTAATAAACTACTACAATAAACTATTCTAAAGAACCTTTGGTCACAATTTATACTATATGTTTAAACTTTATGCTTATAACGTACTTAAGATGCTTATAACGCTGTCAGATAAAGGACAATGTTAAAAAAAGCCAATTTTTTGCTCTTTGGGGGAATAAATAAAACCTATTCCATACGTTTTCTAGACATAAATACAAATAAAAATGCACCTAAGATCGTTCGATAACGGTTCAATAGCTGTTTTAGTTGTTTGATAACTGTTCAAGAGCTGTTTCATAGCTGTTTCATAGCGGTTCAATAGCTGTTTTAGTTGTTTGATAGCTGTTTTTAGCTGTTTCATAGCGGTTCAATAGCTGTTTGATAGCTGTTTTAGTTGTTTGATAGCTGTTCAAGAGCTGTTTGATAGCTGTTTTAGTTGTTTGATAGCTGTTCAATAGCTGTTTGATGGCTGTTTTTAGCTGTTTAAAAGAAGTTTGATAGCGGTTCAATAGCGGTTATACAGATCGCAGTTATACTGATAGCTGTTTTTAGCTGTTTAATAGCAGTTCAATAGCAGTATTACAGATTAAACCATTGAAAGTTAATGGTGCGATATCGTTTTCGAGAATATGTCTTGCGGTGACTTCATCGCACACGTGCAAAACTGTACATCGTAGATTTTTCGCAAGGCGCATCCGTACGGAAGCTGAGATGAAATTAGATATGATAAACAAACGCTGTGACAATAGTGAGATGTGGAAGGATGAATTTGAAGGTACGCTCAGTAGTCGAGGACTAGAAGTGAGAGTCGGTTGGTGTGTTTGATCGTGCGGTTTATACAACAATTGGTTCGTCCTGGCCATCTTAATGCTACTGTAAACAGACTGTGTGCCAACGAAAACTTTTAACAAAAGTAAGAGATAGCGGTTCAATAGCTGTTTGATAGCTGTGTCGAAAAATTTCAAGTGTCGCGACTGTTTGCACTGTCTGCACTGTGTGATTTTAACAGTAGCATCGTGTATTGCGCCTTTTGAGGCATACAACGTTCTGTAAAAATGGATTTCGAAGAATTACAGTTTGAAGGACATGAAATGGAAGTTGAAGCAAACGTTGAAGAAATGGAAGTGAATGACGAGGAAGAAATGGAAGTTGATGACGAGGAAGAAATAGAAGTTGATGATGGAGCATTATTGTCGGACGATTCGTGTTATGATAGTGAATTGGCTGATGAGGATATTCCGGACGAAATTTTCAGAGTGTTAAATCAAGCAGAAGTGAATATGTTACACCCTCTGAAAAAGATGTGTTGCATATACTTTTATTTTACTCCAGGACATGTGAAGTTTTGTGCGTCATGCATTGTCAGAATACGCGGATTGTTCTCGATGTTATACGCTGTTCGCAGACATGACACATGTCCGTATATCCTTATAGATGGTCTCTTTTGTTCATCTTGTGGAGACCCATTATATCTGATTTCACCATGTAATCTGTGTCCCATGTGTGTTTTTGTGTAAATTTTAACTGTGTAAATAGCCTGTGTAAATAGCCTGCAGTATTTTAATGTATACATATTATTGTGTAAATTAAGAGACAATGGTCTGAACTGAATTCTGAAGGTGACTGACTCAAGAGTTAGGGATTTCTGGCTCAAATCCTGTGGTGGTAAGCAAATTTTCTATGTATAATATAAATTTATTTAACGCGATCGTGAACGAGAACGCAAACGGGGATCGGGGCGAGCGAGAGAAACCGCGAACGAGAAGACGCGCGCGACCGGGGGACGGGGGAAACATCTTCGAGGGGGAGATAACGCGAGCGGGAGCGTGTGACGTCACGCGGACTTCGCGGCGCGGTGGTCGCGACTGGTGGTCGCGACACCAGAAAAAAATATGATTTTTTTTTAAATAAACTATATATGTATATATAAACGTTTTATTTTCTTTTCCCACATACTTTGCAGTATAATATAGATGTTTTAAGTGCATGATAATTGTTTTAAAGATGTTTTAGTTGTTTTAAAGATGTTTGATAGCGGTTCAATAGGGTTATACAGATCGCAGTTATACAGATAACTGTTTTAATTGTACAGAAAACTGTTTCATAGCTGTTCAAGAGCTGTTTGATAGCTGTTTTTTAGCTGTTTCATAGCGGTTCAATAGCTGTTTTAGTTGTTTGATAGCTGTTCAAGAGCTGTTTGATAGCTGTTTCATAGCGGTTCAATAGCTGTTTTAGTTGTTTGATAGCTGTTTTTAGCTGTTTCATAGCGGTTCAATAGCTGTTTGATAGCTGTTTTAGTTGTTTGATAGCTGTTTCATAGCGGTTCAATAGCTGTTTTAGTTGTTTGATAGCTGTTTTTAGCTGTTTCATAGCGGTTCAATAGATGTTTGATAGCTGTTTTAGTTGTTTGATAGCTGTTCAAGAGCTGTTTGATAGCTGTTTTAGTTGTTTGATAGCTGTTCAATAGCTGTTTGATGGCTGTTTTTAGCTGTTTAAAAGAAGTTTGATAGCGGTTCAATAGCGGTTATACAGATCGCAGTTATACTGATAGCTGTTTTTAGCTGTTTAATAGCTGTTCAATAGCAGTATTACAGATTAAACCATTAAAAGTTAATGGTGCGATATCGTTTTCGAAAATATGTCTTGCGGTGACTTCATCGCACACGTGCAGGTATTCGCGCAAACGGGGGTCGGGGGCGAGCGAGAGAAACCGCGAGCGAGAACACGCGCGCGACCGGGGGACGGGGGAAACATCTTCGAGGGGGAGATAACGCGAGCGGGAGCGTGTGACGTCACGCGGACTTCGCGGCGCGGCGAAACGCGGACCCCCTCGCCCCGCTCCGCGGCAAAAACGCGAACGCTCCGCGGCGCGGCGAAACGCGGCCGACCCCTCCCCCGCGGTGCCCGAAACGCGGACTCTCGCGGCGCTGGAAAACGCGGTAAACCGCCGGAAAATGCGGTCCGCCCGCCCCCGCCGCGCCGGAAAAACGCGGTACCCCCTTCCCTCACCCCGCGGCGCTCGAAAACGCGGTACCCCCCTCACCCCGCGGCGCCCGAAAACGCGGTACCCCCCCCCCCGCGGCGCCCGAAGACGCGGTACCCCCTCCCCCCCCCCGCGGCGCCCGAAGACGCGGTACCCCCCCCCCCTCACCCCGCGGCGGCCGAAGACGCGGTACCCCCCCGCGGTTCCCCCTCCCCGCCCCTCACCCCCCCTCGCCCTCGGTATGTGGTCTGGAACCGGCCTAGCTTACCTACTGTTAATGATATTTTTTAAATATAAAATATGAAATATTTTGTAACGTATTGACTTTTCGATTGACTTTACCTCGATAATTTTATGAATAAAATAATGAAAGAAATTGATTGTTGCAAAAAGAAAACAGAAAAAATTATTTTAAAACCGCATTTTGTAGGCGCATTTAATTTGTAAATTGCAAATATAAAAACTAAGAATATTATTCGATTTCTTTTACTATATTGTGTATAAAAATATGAAGGTAAAGTCATCGAAAAGTGAATACTTTACGAGATATTTCATATTTTATATTAAAAATATCATGATATAATTTAAAATATTAGAAAATTCCTTAACAAAAGAGAACTCTATTGCAGTGTAAAAAAATCATACAATTCTATTTAAAAAAAAATAGAATTTTTTATGACGATGATTTTATGCGACCTAAAAAAATTAATTTTAAAAAAATTGATTTTACTATTATTTGTCCTCCACTTACAACTTTTGTCTAAAACATTTTTTCCTAAAACTACATGAGATATCGATATTTGACTATTCAAATTACATCCAAAATTTTTTTATTTTTGATTGTAGAAAAAAATTGCTTTAGACAAATTTGTTTGGTTTGAAAAGAGGACACATAATTCTTACGTGAGTTATGTCGTAGATGTTGATTTTAAGAAATTTTAAAGGCGACTAATTTTTTAAATAACTTGATTTTGCCTTTGAGAGAAAAGTTGCAGATCTCGAGACGTTTTCGAAACACTAATCTCTCTTTCGTTAAAGATTTCTTGAGATATTTTAAATTTTTTCGTGATATTTTTATAATATAAAATATGAAATACCTCGTTAGTCTAAGGTATTCACCTTTCAACTACTTTACCTTGACACTTTTGTATATAAAATAATGAAAGAAAGCGTATAATAATAAAATTAATTTTTACATTTGCAATTTTGCAAAATTGAATGCGTTTACAAAATCTAATCAGATTTTTTTGTTCTTTTTTTACAACAATCGATTTCTTTCATTATCTACGTATAAAAGTATCAAGGTAAAGTCATCGAAAAGTGAATTAATACTTTACCAGGTATTTTATATTTTATATTAAAAATATTATAACAAAATTTAAAATATCTCAGGAAATCCTTAACAAACGAGAGCTTTATTATAGTATTTTGAAAAAGTCTCGACGAGCTCTACAACTTTTATTTTAAGGAAAAAAAATCAAGTTTTATTTAAGAAATTAGTTGCCTTTAAAATTTATTGAAAACGACGACATCTACGACATGACTAATGTAGGAATCATATATCCCCGTTTATGGCCCGCTTCATGTAATCCAATTATTTTGACTTTATCTGCTTAATGTAAATATGTATATATATATATATATATATATATATATATATATATATAAAGTGTACAGAATCAAAAAATATAATGTTTAAATATATTAAAATTTTACGAAAGTTGCAACGACTCATTATTTCTAGAATAACAATAACGCGATAACAGGTTACTTTTTTAATAGATAACAAGTAACGGTAACGAGTTACTTTTCTCAATGAGAATAACGAGTTACGGTAACAATAAGTTACTTTTTTCAATGAATAATTTAGTTAGATAGAGAAAATAATTTTGTTGCAAGATCAAAATAATTATAGTAGGTCCCCCTCTGGATAATAATAATAAATAATAAATAATTTTCTAAAAAAATTTGACATTTTAAAAATCAGTTTGAACGTTCTACATAATTATTTTGATGGTGCAACAAAATATAATCAAATTATTTTCAGATTTGTATCTATATTGCTCAATTTTTAGAATCTTCAGCAAAACCGTTCTTTCGGTGTTCTTGCAATGAGAACAACGAGTTACGGTAACGATAAGTTACTTTTTTGAATGAGTAACGAATAACGGCGAGTTACGGTAACGATGAGTTACTTCTTTCAATGAGTAACGAGTAACGGTAACAAGTTACTTCTTTTAAGAATAACGAGTTATATACGGTAACGATAAGTTACTTTTTCAATGAGTAACGAATAACGGTAACGAGTTACGGTAACGAGCTACTTCTTTTAAGAATAACGAGTTGTATACGGTAACGATAAGTTACTTTTTTTTAATGAATAACGAGCAATGGTAACGAGTTACTTCCGGAAAGAACGGTTTTGTTGAAGTATCTAAAAATTTAGCTAAATACAGAAAATAATTTTGTTGCAAAATCAAAATAATTATAGTAGGTCGCTAGAGTATAGATAATAATAATTTTGTAAAAAATTTGGACATTTTAGAAATCAGTTTGAACGTTCTACATAATTATTTTGATGGTGCAACAAAATATAATCAAATTATTTTCAGATCTGTATCTAGCTAAATTTTTTGAATTTTCAGCAAAACCGTTCTTTCGGTGTTCTTGCAATGAGAATAACGAGTTACGGTAACGATAAGTTACTTTTTTGAATGAATAACGAATAACGGTAACGAGTTACGGTAACGATGAGTTACTTCTTTCAATGAGTAACAAGTAACAGTAACGAGTTACTTCTTTTAAGAATAACGAGTTGTATACGGTAACGATATGTTACTTTTTCAATGAGCAACAAATTACGGTAACGATTTACTTTTCAAACGTAACTTTCCCTGATATTATATTATTAATTAATACACCCTAAGATTATAGATATTATTAATAAATTATTTATTTATTTGAAATATATTATTATAAAATATTCTTAAAATATATGTTGGGACAACTTTGCCGAGTAATTAAGAGCTTCCGCACAAGACTCTCGTATAGTAATGTAGCGTAACGTAACGTAGATCAACGCACAAAAAACGTATAACACCTTAACCGATACGTTTCTCGTGCGCTGATCCACGTTACGTTACGCTGCATTACTATACGAGAATCTTGTGAGGCTACCCTTACAGTCATGATGAACAAATATCTAGAGACGGAGCACGCGCTCTGAATATGCCCCGATACGCGTGCAATTTCAAGTGAGAAGGCATTCCTGTCCCCTGTGTAATGTAAGTTGTAGCACGTTACGTAACGCGACTTATCGTACACGAACGTGCAATGATGAGCTTTGGTGAGGAATTTATCACATTGTTTTCCGAGAGGCTTGTCGCGCGTCGGAAAATAACGAAAGGTCTGTATAAGGATTGTGGAGTTCTCACGGAGATGCGAGGTCGACCTCCAGAATGTAGCCGATAATGAAGTCTGTGCGATGTCACAGACAGTACGTTGAAGCTTTCGATGTGGTCAATCTATTGAAATTCGGCGTACTCTATAGCGGTTTACACATTGTCCAACTGTACAGATATTGTTCACATCGAAGTACAGAACGTCGATAGTTTCGTACAATGAATTGTACGATGGTACGTATTTGTTGTTGGCTCCGCGTACCTGTTTGAACATTGTTTCATTGTCAGACAAAACCGCGTATACTGTGTTCCACAAACAACACCATGTCGATGTCAGTGAACAATTCGAGTCGAACACCGTATTTTTTAATATTTTGGCATTCCATGTGTATCCCGGTAGTAATATGTAGAGTCCAACCTGTAACTGTTGATAGAGGTATCGGAATGCGGAAATTTTCGAAAATGTCTGCCAAAAGAAAATCACATCCGTTTTGAGATACAGATCGCGATACTCGTCAAGACACTTTACGTGAAAGCACTGCTAGAAGTTCAACGCGTGCTCGTAATTACTGTTGCGGTCTCGCCGGCCAACGAACTGTGGAAGGCCTCGCGCGGTGGTAACTGCAGCTTATCAACGCTGTTGACTCGTACGGAAATATACTTTTTAAGCCAGTCAATTCACGGTTTTAAATCAAAGTAAAATTTGGAAGCTTAATTTATGTGCAATTTGATAGTAAATGGCACTGATATAAACATATCCATTTTGTGGTTCGTCAACCCCACTCGTTTTTGAGGAGGAAAATAATTACCATGTTTAAAACTTGTTTTAATCTACCATTTTTCAAAAATTATTACAATTTAATTTCTGTACAGTTAACTGGAACTACATTAATATATTTTTAAAATGTTTAATTTTTTTCTTAGATAAGCTGAACGTGAACAAAGTAGGAAACCATGAAACCGCACAAAATTTTATAGCGACCTCTATAATGTGATTAAATATGTACCTATATTTAATAATAATAAAAATTCTTAAATATTGATATATGCACATTTAAACCCGCAATCAATAACATTTCAACAAAATATGTGTCTCAAAAATAATTTATAAAAAACATGCTTTTCTTTTGAACTTCAAAGTGTTATTCTCCCTTAATTGAATTCGCTGTTACAGAACCAAGGCAAAAGACTGCAGGAAGGCGCGCATATCAATAGATCCCTTCTGGCGTTGGGTAACTGTATCAATGCTTTATCTGGTGGAGCACGATATGTGAATTATCGCGATTCTAAGCTTACCCGATTGCTGAAGGATGCCCTCAGTGGTAACTGTCGTACTGTTATGATTGCCCATGTTTCACCAGCAAACGCGCACCGTGACGAGAGTAAAATTACCTTGATTTACGCGGACCGCGCCAACAAAATCTCCAATAAGATTGAGCGGAACGTATTGGACGTCAGTTATCTACATGTTGCGCAGTACCGTGATGTAATTACCGACCTGAAAAGCGAAATTTCGCGTCTGCGGAATAAAATGAAGGGTGAGAGACCGAGGCAGATAGAGGCGGAAAAAGAAATTCCGGGCGACACGCATGGCAACGATTTCAAATTGTTAAGAGAAAAAATCGTTTCCGCGTTTAAAGAGCAGATGCGATTGAGGTGCGTATGCACAAATAAAGTACTATATAAAAATCCAAAATCTGTTTTCTTTGAATTTATGTTAGTAAATTTAAATTAATATTTTAAACTTTTTTTGGTTAAGTTTACCCAACCTTCTCGGAAGGAAGGGGGGTGATACCCTATATTGTAGCGCTTGACAAGAGGAGTTGAGTGGTGATACTCTCCTTTGTTAACTCCCAAACGTTGAACCCCCAAGGGGGAAAACGTAAAACAGTCTAAAAAATAGATATTTGCACATTTATTCATTTTTTAACCTCTTACGAATTATGTAGCACCTAACCTTTTTTTTGTTTCGGAGGAAGAGGGGAAATGCCTCGCGCATTTAACCGAGGGCCGGCCCCCGGGATATGTGGAGTTTACACCCACTAAAACCCTTCTCCCTAAACACCGCACTACAGACTACAGTTACGACACGCGGAACACACGAAGCAATACTTCACGTGTCACAACAGTCCTCACGCTTGAGGCGACAGAAAACGTAATCCACAAACACAAGACCAACGACAGGTCGAACAAAGAGATGCTTTGATCCCCGAGAGAAGCCATCCCTAGTCGGATGGCAAAACGCGTGTGCGCCACCATCCCACCGCCTCGAAAATCCCACACGATGACGGATACGACGCCGATCTACAACCGCATCGCGGGGATTCCTTCATCGGCTACGAGGATGGTTCGCTCGGGGAGGTCCATCCCATAAACTACTCGTACACGAACCATAAGGACGTGCACGAACAACACGAACAGAAACCTCCTCTACCCAGAGAGAGGTTCTACATAGACAAAACACCAGTGTGACCACGCATTCGTCTAATAAGACGTGCACACCTTGCACCAAACAAACAAAGACGGACTAGATTACTAGTCCGCGTGAGTAGGCCGAGGTAACTCGGCTGGACAGAAGAGCTCCCAGCAAACGAAAAAAGATTGAAAAGCATTAAAACGGGATTGCCAGGAATTCAATTCAGGGATTTTCCGAATTCTACTCTAATGCAATTCCTTTACGGATTCCATAGGATTGGATGAAATTGAAAATTTCTTTTTTGGATTTCATGGGATTGGACCATCTCATTTCGAATCCCATCTAATTTCATCTAATTCCGCCAAAAAAGGGATTCAAAGGTATTAAAAATTTTTAATATTTTTTAATCCTTTTTCGTTTGCTGGGCTGTGCCCCTCTCTTAGGCCCCACGCGAACGGCTGAAAGACATGAAAGAAGGGATATCTCTGCCGCGAAACACGGAAACCCTCCAGAGGACGGCCGGCCGCGGACCGCCGCCACAAAGGGCTACCGACACCCACCGAGTAGTAGTGGACCGGAGCCCCAAACAGCAACGAGCGGCAAACCGCGGCCGACCAACCCCAGGAGAGCCCCGCAGCCCAAACGACGAAGAACCCAAAACAAACGTAAAAGGTCCAACTTGGACCGAATACACGTGGACCGTGTGCACTATGGCAGAACCCCATAGGGGATCCGCCCAGGCCCCCTCCCCGGACCATCGCGCGCGACATCATCCGCCCACCTCCATAAGGAAATGGGCAGATGCATAGAAGGAAAAGAAATCGCCGCTCAGGGACCACTCCCCGACGACCGGCGGCCCACGTCCCCCCAGTCCCTCCTGCGAGCTCCTAAAATAAAAACTTTAAAAATAAATAACAGAATACATGACCTACAGAAAATCCGACACCATAAACAAAAACAAAAGGCTCGAAGAACGAGCCCCGAATCCTACGGGCTGAGAGGAGCACTAGAGGCGGAAACCCCGTAGGTAATCCGCCCCAGCTCCCCCTCCCCAGACCGCCACGCCTAACATCATCCACCCGCCTCCATATCAAAGGTGGATGGATGTACAGGGGGAGGAGGAACCGTCGCCCGGACACCTTCGGCCGGTCTAACCGGTGGCCCGCGTCCCGCCGTATTTCGTGTAAATGTTGTAGCACTACACCAACCTTCGTTTCATGACTAATGGTAGTTTCTTTAGCGTAGTGGCCAACGTTTTTCTTCGAATCTATGACCCTAACGACCCCTTCCAACGTAATCAGAGTTCTTCCCTCCTCACAGTCGCCCAAGTCGACCGGCCTCAGCGCGTTGCCATGTAAGAATAGTTTATCTAGAAGTTGGTTAAGGATATCCGGTTCCAAGGTAATGGTTAGACCAGGCGTAGATCTTTTAAGCCGGTTAAGAACAATCTTGTAAGAGAGACTCCAGGAATCGTCGTCCAGGGTCTCGATTAGTTCTTGCCAAGACTTGGACTTGGCCCTGCGAATTTCCAATTTGAGTTCGCGGTTGGCTAAGATAAAAGCCGTTGTTTTTGTGCCAGAATTTCAGGCGTGTTCCTGTTACGACCTCGAGACCAGGCCCTTCTAGCCGTTACAGCTGTTCTCCTAAGGCGCGCAATTTCCTGGCTTCACCAGTATGTTTTAGGTCCAGATCTACGGTCGTTTATACGAGGAACCGCAGCTTTGCATGCGTTTGCGACACACAAATGTATCCACTTATCAGGCTTGGCGCGGATCATGTACTCCTCGTTTAAGGGAGTAACCGCGTAGGTCCACTGTGGCACCAAACCTAACCTAACCTTGCGACCGTGCGCAAGCGCGGCCCGCGTCGCGGAAACCCCGGAGCCAAAGGTGGTGCTGCGGCGCCTTTCAGGGGAGGCAGTGCGGCTGTTGGCGAAGCAGACGGGGCCAGAGGATGTGGCCGTGCCGGTAGGGGAGATCCAGGAGCGGGCCCCAAGCCCGACAGACGAGTTCGGGGTGCCCACTGATATGGGTAGGCTCCTGAAAATCGTGGAGATGCTCGAGGCTGAGCTGCCCGAGATCCTTGGGGCGGAGACGCAGGGGACCGAGGCGCCGGGAGAGGAAGAAATGACCGGGGGCGATCCCGCCATAGGCGACCACGAGCCCGTGGGGTCATTTAGGAGCCCGCAGGGGAGCGGCGGCTCCAACATCGACGAAGCGGAGTACCGTCGAGCGTAGTTATAAGATTAGCGATCGCGTTCCGAGGATGGGAACACGATGATCCAACGCACTTAATGTTTTCTCGTCGCACACGGCGGGGTACAATGGTTTTGTTTATTTTCCCGTAGGATCACAGTGCGAACATTGGTCCCATCCGGCGCATTAATAGTTATAAGTTTATTCTGCCGCGCCAATAGTTTTCGTTTATTTTCTCTTTTGCGTTCAGTTTCGGTTGTTTGGAAGACGATGGAGATACGCGATATTATTTTGTTCCCGTCGGCGCGGGTACGGGAGATCACGCGGCGGCGTGACAGGGCGAAGGCTCAACCACACTTTCCAGGAACAGGTTCCCGTGCGGATAGCCGGGAGGTTGCCGCACACTGGGGAGAACGAAAGCGCGCGGACGCGACATGGCGGACCGTCCGGGAACTCGCACTAGGTGCGTCATCCACGGGAGTCGGACACTCCCGACGTCTAGGGGCACGTCGCCGAGCCCACGAAACCAACTTCCGTCGAGATCGGTCGGCCGGGTAACAAAATGGCGGACCGTCCGGGAACTCGCACTAGGTGCGTCATCCACGGGAGTCGGACACTCCCGACGTCTAGGGGCACGTCGCCGAACCCACGAAACCAACTCCCGTCGAGATCGGTCGGCCGGGTAACAAAATGGCGGACCGTCCGGGAACTCGCACTAGGTGCGTCATCCACGGGAGTCGGACACTCCCGACGTCTAGGGGCGCGTCGCAGAGGCCACGGAACCAAGTCCCGTCGAAATCCGTCAACCGGGTAGCCAAATGGCGGACCGTCCGGGAACTCGCACTAGGTGCGTCATCTACGGGAGGTAGACACTCCCAACGTCTAGGGGCACTTCGCCGAGCCCGCGAAACCGGGTCCCGTCAAGATCTGTCAGCCGGGTAGCAAAATGGCGGACCGTCCGGGAACTCGCACCAGGTGCGTCATCTGCGAGAAAAGGACGTCCACAATTGTCGGGGACGTCCGTACGAGCGTCCGAATCCGATCGCCGGCGAAATCCGACGATCGGGGACAAAGTTAGAAAACCGTCCGCCATCTCGCGACCTGGACATCGGCTGCGGGGAGAAACCGCGGGAAGCGTGATACCAGGTTCGGAATAAGCCCCGAGGGGGGTCGGCGTCGTCGGCGAGCCTGATGCTCTGCACCCGGGCGTCTTCTTCAGGGAAGTCGTCCGGATGGGGATACTAGAGGGAGTAATAGACCTGGCGCACGGGTCGGCGTCAACGGCCGAGCGAAAATAAAAGTTTTGGAAAACGACTACCCTGTTGCCAGGACGGAGCAACCGCGCGAACGCAATAAGCATGGAAATTTCCACGGGGATCGGCGCAATCGGCGTAAACACCCGCGTGGAAAATTACCGGCAGCCGACGCGTAGACAACGGCGAGAGAAAGCGGGAGATACGCCCAAGTGGTGGTATACGGTACCGATAGTGGGGAGCTCGAGCGAGACGAGCGACTCGAGGCAGTCTCTCGGGGATGTTCGCGCGTATAACACGTAATAAGATTCGCTCCGTGTCGTCGCGCTAAGTCACCGCGATCGTTATACGAGTTCGAGAATTACGGCTCGCCAACATTCGTAACAACCGGGAACGCCCGCGGAACGCGTTAATTGTCGTCTTTACACTGACGAACGGCCTTTTTAGACCGAAATAACTTCGTGCGTCGTAGATAAACGGGGCGTGTGTGCCTACGTATACGAGCGTCCGACATTTTTTGTGACTTCAACTTCTGTGAACAACCAACACTGAAAATCAATAATATTGAATAAATTAAACAATATTTTCATAAAACATATCGAGAATTTATTAAATTGGACTTACCTTCTGACGGCCTGATCCATTGTCGTCGATCACTCGAAGTCCCTCGTTGATCCTGGATTCCGGTGGCAGCGACGATCCTGATCGATGACGGCGAAGATCCAGCGGTGGCAGGAACCTGAAAAAGGAAGAGAATTCGTCTGATTGATTGTTCGAGATATCGTTCGTTACTTACCTTCTCGGTGGTTCAAAGGTCAAACCGAGTGGCGACCGTTGATTTCAAGGGACACGTAGCGTTGATTCGTGCCTCTAATAGTACCGTCCGGTTACAACCTAACCTCATTTCGCGCGAAAAATATGCGAGGAGGCAGTACCTGGGAGGAGCTTTACCTCCAAACAAACTAACCTAACCCAATCCAATTGTTGTGTGCCTTGCAAAGTACATGCATGAACTTTTCACGCGTGGAAGGTTGTAAACCCATGTGGCATCTCGTTCCGCGCGAAAAGTGTATGCGTGGAGGCAGTAGGTTCAGCCCCCCTGCGGGTGGCTTCACATCTTTTAAACTAGACGCATAGTGTGCCTTACAAAGTACATGCGTGAACTTTTCTCGCGTGGAAAGTTGTAAACCCATGTGGCATCTCGTTCCGCGCGAAAAGTGTATGCGTGGAGGCAGTAGGTTCAGCCCCCCTGCGGGTGGCTTCACATCTTTTAAACTAGACGCATAGTGTGCCTTACAAAGTACATGCATGAACAAGATTGTTAGATTAGGTTAGGTTGTAACCGAACGGTACATAATCGGGCTACGAAACACACTGTTTTGTCCTCTGAGTCATCGGTCGCCACTCGGTTTATCCTTAAACTACCGAGAAGGTAAGTATCTATGACGTTAACGACGCTATGGTTAACCAATTTGTTTAAATATTCTTATTTTCAGATTCCCGCCACGGATGCCTCTTCACCGTCGCCCGTCCTCGGATCATCGCTGCCTATCGCCTACCAAGGTCAACCAGGGACAACGATGGATGACCACCGCTTGATCAGATAAGAACGTGTCAACTAATTACTTAACCCTTCTTTCTTTTTAGATTCCCGCCACGGGTACCTCATCTGCATCGCCTCCTCTCGGATCACCAATATCAGTCACCAGCCTGCGTCAACGTGGGACCAAGATGGCTGACCACCGCTTGATCGGGTAAGTTACTGTATTGTGGTAAATTAATTTAATTAATTCTCCTAATTTTCAGGTTTTCACTACGGGTGCCTCATCTCCGTCGCCGACCCATGGATCATCACTGCTGAACGCCGACCAGGATCACCGCGTACGCAAAATGGCCGACCACCCCTCTCACGGGTAAGTATAAGTAATGTGGTAAATTAACTTAATTAATACTGCTTCTTTTCAGGTTTCCGCCACGGCTGCCTCATCCACGTCTTCCACTGTTGCGGCACCGATGATAATCTTCGACCCGGAAGGACTCTTTCACAAGATGGCTGACCCCCGCTTGATCAGGTAAATAGAAGGTAAGTAATCGATAATTTCGTTTATATTTTCACAAATGATTGTTCCATTTATTTATCTTTATTGTTTCACACAGATGGTTGTTCACAATTATTGTTTCCGCACAAGATGGCGGTCGTACGTCTCGCAAAGTGCGCAGATTCGCTTGTCGGTGCAATCTAACCGTACGCCTTTTGTATCGACGACTTTCATCGCGTTATGCGGGCGTTCCCGTTTGTTTCGGACGCTGGGTAATCGAAATTCGTAACTCGTAACGCAATCGCGATAATTAACACGACACGCCGAGGTATACGCGCGAGATATGTGTTACCTCTTCGAGCGCCCACGAGAGACTGCCTCGAGTAATTTTCCTCGCTGTGGCTCCCCAGTTACAATATTTTACCCCCTCCATGGCGTCACGGCCGCTTTCTCCCGATGGAATATTCCATGCTACGCAATAACATCTGGTGTTTACCGCTCGCGAGTGCCAGATGTTCCCGGCGGAAAATTCCGCTTGATTCGCCTTACGAACGACGCACTTTATCGATGCCCGGGTAGTGGTTTTCCACCCCTTACAATTTTCGGAATTTTATGGCGCCGATCTGCGCGCACGGCCTCTTCTACGTCCCTATAGCGGAATCCGGACCGACTTCCTGGAGAAGATGTCCACGTATACTTCGTGATACCCGCCGTTGACGGCGACCCCCGGTGCCCGCTTCTACGGCACCGACTAGTCCTATTTCGAACTTTGTTCTCGTAGCCGATGTCCGGATAGCGATTTCGCGGACCGTCATCGTAACTTCTGTCCGGGTAATCGGATTTCGACGGCGATCGGTTCTTCGGGTGTACCAGGTCCCGCTCGTGAGGCACCGCGGGTTT
Organism: Temnothorax americanus; assembly: GCA_030770215.1. Classification (NCBI taxonomy): domain Eukaryota; kingdom Metazoa; phylum Arthropoda; class Insecta; order Hymenoptera; family Formicidae; genus Temnothorax; species Temnothorax americanus. The sequence goes on from JASTWO010000986.1 coordinate 21,034, forward strand.
TTCCCCGTGGATGACGCTTGGTTCGCTATCTCGTCACCTAGTGCTCGGATCGCAGCGCTTTTTGTTCCTGCCCCTATCTTACGACGCTGCGGTGCGGCACCGGTGGTTTTCTCGAGGCTTCGCGCGTTTGTTTTCCACGCAGTTGACCCCTAGTCAGCTATCTCTTTACCTAGTGCCCGGATCGCGGCGCTTTTCGTGTGTGCCCCTATTTTGCGACGCTGTGATGCGGCACAGGTGGTTTTTAGTCGCGCGCCCCGCACGGTTTGGTATTTTGTGTCCGCGTTTCCGTATCCTATCGCTAGGCTCGATCGGTTTTGCAAATTTCCGCGAATTCGTGTCCAGGCATTCCCGGCTTGAAGATTGTGTGTGACCCGATGCCTTTTTTATTTGCGCTGTATCACGATCCACGCGCGATTAATTAACGAAAATTTTTACGGCTGGGCCGAGCACCGAAGTGCCAGAAAACAAACTTAACTTGGTATGGATCGGTAACTAAAGAAGGAAACTATGTTATTCTCGCGCGAGCCGCTGCTCGGCGAGCGTTGTCGCATAAACTATATCTGTCTCATTCACTATTACGCCGGACGGATCTGGGGTACACAAAATCAAATTTGGGAAACATAATTTATTATATAATCTTAAATCGTGCCCCTTTTGCGCCATCATTGTATCCGTCCTCGGAACGCTTTGCGCTGTCTTAAATCTATTCGAGGGCCTTCCCCTCGTCGTACGTGACTCTCCGATGACGGAACCCCGCGCTTCCCTACCTGGAATGAGTAGTTGTTGTCTCTGTCCCATCAGGTGGCCGACACGGCGCATACGGTTGCAAGGTTAGTTTAGGCGCCACATAAACCGTAGGTGGTTAGAAGGTGATTAAATGTGCAAATATCTATTTTTTTAGACTGTTTTACGTTTTCCCCCTTGGGGGTCCAACGGGTGAGAGTTAACAAGAGAGAGTACCACCATTCAACTCCTCTTGTCAAGCGCTACAATATAGGGTATCACCACCTCTCCCGAGGGGGGGGGGGTTGGGTAACCCTAACCCTTTTTTTATTTATTTTAAACTTCCGATTACCGTTAATATTTTAAACAAAAATACAGTTTACTATATGAAATTTTTGAAGAAACATGATGGTTTTGAAATCTTACACATTACCATAATGTAGAACTATCTTCACGATAAATACTTTAGGATATACAAACATAAAGGAAAACATAAGAATTATCGTTTGATCATACACCACATATTTAATTATGTTCTAATTATTTTTGTCTAACAAATATAATAAAATTTATTACATTATTTCAGCTATTTGTATTAACAAAACACAAATACAAAAAAATTTTTTAAATCGTCGATTTGGAAAACAAACTTGGTCTTCTAATTCTCCAGAAATTAGAAGATTAATGTGAACTTAAACCTTAAATACATCGTTTAATTTAATTGATATGACAGGCGAAAGTTGATCGAACTGGACAGTCATCTTCTGAGTCTGAATATCGCTGCTGAACAGCAACATTCCATAATCTTGCATTGGGAATCAAGGAATAACAGTGTATACGGAAAATCACGAGATTCCAGTACATATCGTCCTGGTACGAATTACCAAGTAGACGAAATAGATGATGCAGGTAAGCAAATATCGATTTATTGTTATAATTTAAACCATGTTATAAATCATCATTTAAATTTTCTTATTAAGCATCATTTGGACAAAGATTCACTATTAGAATTAAAGGATTAATACTCAAAAGTTTTGAAAAGTTTTGAAAAGGTTTTTAGTTTATGCCAGTTCACACACATATTTATATATTTTTTGCAAGTAGATATTTTATATTTTCTATGTTAAATACTTTATTTAATGTAGAAAAATAAAATATAAAGATAATATAGGGTTTAATTTTGCTTATTTTTTAAACTTCCCAGGAAAATGTCTTGTTTATTACAGTCAAGTATTTTTCACAATACATATTAATTAAAAAAAGCAATTTAAAAAATAATTAAATTATTTATTAAAATAATCAGAGAAAAATTGTTTTTTTGGTATTAAATAATAATGTATTAGATTATTATTCTGGCATATTTATTACATTTAGTCTTTATTTACAAAATTGATTTAAAAGAAAAACACCTGAGAAAATCTTAAAAAAGTCAGAAAATAAAATTTTAGAAAGAAAAGACCTTACCAAGTGTTTGAGATCGTAACGATTTGCAGAACAGAAGTGACTCATTTTGATTATCCTGCATAATTCGCATCGCAAAAACCACTTTCGAGTGCATGTCAGCGCAAGCACGCATGAAAAATGTGCACTTAATATTTCGCCGCAAACTTGTCGCGATGATGTTCATTATAGCATGGATCTTCCTAGCATTCGCATCCTGGAAAGTTCGTCGACATTCGCTCGGCGAAAACAAAGTCAAGCAACAGAGCCAACACAAAGGAAAGATCCATGCTATAAACATTGCGGTTAAAAACAAGTAACGTTCCCTTCGGGTCGTCACGTGAAACCGGTGACGTCCGCACGATGATGTAGGGCTTCGATGGCCAATCACCCTCCCGAAATTCGTGGAAATTTGCCTGGAGGGAGTTTCGCCTCGGAGGCAATAAAAGAACCGCCGCCGCGGAATCGATTTCGCTCGCAGATCACCGCTAGTACACCGCTTTTCTATACAGCTTATACCGCTTTCCGCATTGATATTCGCACTCGTTTGCTTAACAGCGTCTTCGCCGCTTTTGCCGTGCTAAACTTTGTGCGCGCTCACGGCTTCTTTCCGTTGCTGGAAATTTAGAACTCTGCTGTAAATACTTATACATACGTTCATATTTTTGACATTATAAACTTTGGTTTTCTGTACTTGCTGTTACTTGCTTTTGTGGTCGTCTTGTTACCTCGCGCTACACCGCGCTACCGCGCACTCTCGAACACCAAGAAATTAAAAAAAAAATCAGAAAACTAAAATTAAAACATTATAAACGTTTATTTCATTGACTACAATTGGCAAATAATCATCGTGACGATTCGACCATTGGTTTTGGTTCAATTAATCGTCAAGACGTTAATGTTAATAATCTTTGATACTTATATATATAAGAATCTCATTTTTAAATAAATTGTCTTCACAATCAATCGGATCAAAACCAATGATCGAATCGTCACGATGATTATTTGCTAATTGTAGTCGATTAAATGAACGTCTAATATTTATTATAGCTACGGTCCACTTGACGCTACAAATGCTTCAAAGCATTTCTCTTCTCTTTTCTTTCAATGAAGAAAGAAGAAGAACGCTCCAAAGCATTTGCAGCGTCAAGTGGATCGCAGCCTATATCGTTGGCGAATTACGAATGTACTTTCGATTTAATTATACACCACGACTTAAATATCGGTGTCTCCATCTTATTATTGTTTAGTGTGTTATTGCGATAAATATTACCACATGCCTCAGTGGTTGAATTGGTCGATGCGCAGTATGGATCAGCGCAAAGCAGAATAATTAGTTAAGTTGACTTAGGGTGCCATTACATGGAGCGCGGAAACGCGGAAACGCGGAAGACAAAATTTACTAGATTTCCGTCGATCCGTTCCGTCTGTTTTGAATGCCTTATATTACATGGAGCACATTTTGAGCGGAAAAGCGGAACGGAGAATTATAAATCACGAGATAAAATATTAATTTTTAACGGTATTTATTGATTAAAATGCTTGTATTCAATAGATAAGCTAAAAAGATAAGCATATTAATAAAAATTGCAACAAATTAAGTAAACACAATGTTCAGAAATAAATACAAATGTCTATTTGTCACTATACTGTTCCGCTTTTTTACGCTTTTTTTGTGTTCCATGTAATATAAGGAGAAACAAACTCGCGGAACGAGCGCGTCAAATGTTCGTTCTTTTTCTCTGTACTGTTGCACGCAGATACACCTCAGATAGGTTATGTATTTTTATAATATATTCTATCCCGCTTAGAATATTGTGGACATTTTTCCGTGAAATTGGAAAAGTGAAAAGTATATTATGGATCCAAATATCATGTTAATGATTATTATGAAGTTTCTTATACAAGCAAGAGATGAACCGATGAGATATGCAGAAATAACAATGAAAAAAGTGACTTCAATGTATTATTTGTATTTGCGTTACAAGAAATTGGAAGACAAAAAGAATCGAAGAATATGGGTACGACCTATTTTTACCGAAGAAAGAAGACTTGCACAAGGTGACAGCAACAATTTACTTGTGGAGATGAGATTGACAGATCCCGAAAAATACTTTAACTATCTCAGAATGTCATCAACAATCTTCAATGAGTTACTCAAGCTTGTTGGACCATTGATCGAAAAACAAACAGTAATTTGAAAACCAATACCGGCTAGGACAAGATTGGAGGTGACTTTACGTTGGTTGGCATCTGGTGATAGCATGACATCGCTATCATATGCTTATCGCATTGCCCAATGTACACTATCACATCTTATTCCGGAAACGTGTGAAGCAATTTGGCTCTCTCTACAGAAGAAGGTTATGGTTGATCCAACTCAAGAAAATTGGAGTAGGATTGCAGAAGATTTCGAACTGATATGCCATATTCTTCACTGCATAGGCGCTATCGATGGGAAGCATGTCGAAATTCAGGTATGTATATTATGAATTTATTTACAATAATTCAGGTTCAATATACCTAAAAAAAAAAGAAAGTGGTAGTATTATACCTCGAAAAACCTAAGTAACAAGTGGTAGATCTTTATATCTCGAAAAATCTCAAAAAAATCTAAGCAGTAGTATCTTTATTTCCGAAAAATTATAACCCAAGTGATACACGTCACAAAATTATGTTACCTTATCAAAAAGAAGAGTCGCGCTTCAAGTGATCTATTACAATTACAAAAAAGAAATGATATCTCTTTAAGTTAGAGCGCCAATTACAGAGAGAACATGTATATTGCCTCAAAAAATAATTGTTGCACTACATTGAAAAATCTTTACATTGTGTCAATTAGAAAAGAATGTATAATAACAATTTTATAAGATTAAAAAATTTTATTTAAATTTAACAAGGGAATACAAGATATTTAAATACAAAGTTATTTACATGTGTATTTTTTAATGGCCACAAAGAATTACAGAAGTAACAGTACAAAATAAAAATATTTTATTAAAAAACATAAATTTTTCTTGTAAAAAAACTTGGCGCTGCTAGACCTTTTAAATAAATAAAAACAACAATAAATAAAAATAATTCAGAGAAGAATACAATGGGAGTAATATTAAATGATTATCAGCGTGGATGTGGGAATGAGTGATATGGGTGTGCGTGACTACGTGGACGGCGGATAATGCGGCTTATAATTAAGTATAGAATAAGTTTATTTATTTATTTAAAATTTCGAGGTCTAGCAGCGCCAAGTTTTTTTACAAGAAAAATTTATGTATTTTAATAAAATATTTTTATTTTGTACTGTTACTTCTGTAATTCTTTGTGGCCATTAAAAAATACACATGTAAATAACTTTGTATTTAAATATCTTGTATTCCCTTGTTAAATTTAAATAAAATTTTTTAATCTTATAAAATTGTTATTATACATTCTTTTCTAATTGACACAATGTAAAGATTTTTCAATGTAGTGCAACAATTATTTTTTGAGGCAATATACATGTTCTCTCTGTAATTGGCGCTCTAACTTAAAGAGATATCATTTCTTTTTTGTAATTGTAATAGATCACTTGAAGCGCGACTCTTCTTTTTGATAAGGTAACATAATTTTGTGACGTGTATCACTTGGGTTATAATTTTTCGGAAATAAAGATACTACTGCTTAGATTTTTTTGAGATTTTTCGAGATATAAAGATCTACCACTTGTTACTTAGGTTTTTTCGAGGTATAATACTACCACTTTCTTTTTTTTTTTAGGTAACAACATATACACTACTATACGTGTACTTGGCGCCTTTTTTTACCTTTTTTTAAAAAAGGTAATTTTGTGCGGATATCACGCCTTTTTGTAGTATATTACGCATTGTATAAACAGTATGTACAGGATAAAGCTATTTGGAGGTATAATACTACCACTTTGTTTTTTTCGAGGTAACAACATAACAGGGTAACAACATAATACATATACACTATTATGCGTGTACTTGGCGCTCATTTTACCTTTTTTTTAAAAAGGTAATTTTGTACGGATATCACGCTTTTTTGTAGTGTTACGCAACTTAATCTTATAAACAATATATCTTATAATTTTATAAACCGTATATAATACAAGGTATGAAGCTAAAAGTGTTACGGACTATTATTTCTAAAGAAAACAACAATTTAATATTTTGCTCAGTTTTTTAAAAATAATAATCTGTAACCCTTTTAGTTGTACACCTTGTATATATTTTTCAATTTCAACATAAAACATAATCGCAATAAAGCATGATTAATGTTAATAAGTCGTTAACTGTAAAATTTTTTATTTATTTTTATTTGCGTGTCTTACTGAATGTTGTTCGCAACTGTATATGTACCGATATCTTCAGGTATCGATATTTTTGATAATTATTTTTACGTCAGACATAATTTTAATTCATCCAATTTTTATTATGTCTAAACATAATTTTTGTCCAATTTTTATTATGTCTAGACATAATTTTAATTCAGCGATTTTTATTATGTCATGACATAATTTTAATTCTGCCGCTAGGGAAATTTTAAGTCGATTTTTATGAATCAAGCTTGAATTCAATGTTTAGGTGTCCCAGGTTGCCGATGACGAGGTCCACATAGCGCGCTCTATAGTTTTCGGTGTCCAGGTGTATTAATACCTTGAATTTGATGGCCACGTGTTCCAAGTTGCCGATGACGAGGTCCACATAGTGCGCTTCGTAGTTTTCGGTGTCTACATGTATTAATACCTCGAATTCGATATCTACGTGTCCTACATTGGGTGCGTTCAGCCGATACTTTGCTAGCCTAGCAATCGTGAGCAGTCGCTCGTTTTCGCTCGTTTCCTCTTTTTTGACTTACTGGATTAAAAAGAGAAGAAACGAGCAAAAACGAGCAACTGCTCACGATTGCTAGGCTAGCGGAGTATCGGCTGAACGCACCCATTCAGATTTAAAGTTATTAATACACCTAGACACCAAAAACTATGAAGCGCATTATGTGGACCTCGTCATCAGCAACCTGGGACACCTAGACATCAATTTCAAGGTATTAATACACGTAGACACCGAAAACTACGGAGCGCAATATGTGGACCTTGTCATCGGCAACCTGGGACACCTAAACATTGAATTCAACATATTATTACACCTGGACACCGAAAACTACGAAGCGCACTATGTGGACCTCGTCATCGGCAACCTGGGACACGTAGACATCAAATTCAACGTACGATTACACCTGGACACCGGAAACTATGAAGCGCACTATCTGGATCCCGTCATCGGCAACCTGGGATACGTGGACATCGAATTCAAAATATTAATACACGTAGACACCGAAAACTACGGAGCGCACTATGTGGATCTTGTCATCGGCAACCTGGGACACCTAGACATCGAATTCAACGTACAATTACACCTGGACACCGAAAACTATGAAGCGCACTATCTGAATCTCGTCATCGGCAACCTGGGACACGTGAACATCAAATTCGAGGTATTATTACACCTAGACACCGAAAACTACGGAGCGCAATATCTGGACCTCGTCATCGGCAACCTGGGACACGTGGACACCGAAAACTACGGAGCGCACTATGTAGACCTTGTCATCGGCAACCTGGGATACCTAGACATCGAATTCAACGTACGATTACACCTGGACACCGAAAACTATGAAGCGCATTATCTGGATCCCGTCATCGGCTACCTGGGACTCGTGGACATCGAATTCAAGATATTAATACACGTAGACACCAAAAACTACGGAGCGCACTATGTGGACCTCGTCATCGGCAACCTGGGACACGTAGACATCGCATTCAACGTACGATTACACCTGGACACCGAAAACTATGAAGCGCATTATCTGGATCCCGTCATCGGCAACCTGGGACACGTGG
>JASTWO010000987.1:0-28864 GCA_030770215.1 Temnothorax americanus
TTTCAAAAATCGGCAGTTCTCGCCGGAGTTCTGCAAAATTTCATATCCCAAAATATTTTTTTTTTTTTTTTTAATCGGCAGTTTTCGCCGGAGTTCTGCAAAATTTCATATGTCCCAAAAAGTATTTTTTTTTTCAAATCGGCAGTTCTCGCCGGATTCTGCAAATTTTCATAATTCCCAAAAAGTATTTTTTTTTTTTTCAAAAATCGGCAGTTTCGCGCCGGATTTTGCAAATTTCATAGTCCCAAAAAGTATTTTTTTTTTTTTTTCAAATCGGCAGTTCTCGCCGGAGTTGTGCAAAATTTCATAAGTCCCAAAATATTTTTTTTTGTTTTTTTTTTAATCGGCATTTTCGCCGAGTTCTGCAAAATTTCATAAGTCCCAAAAGTATTTTTTTTTTTTTTTTTAATCGGCAGTTTTCGCCGGTTCTGCAAATTTTTTTCTAATTCCAAAAGTATTTTTTTTTTTTCAAAATCGGCAGTTCCGCCGGAGTTCTGCAATTTTATAAGTCCCAAAAAGTATTTTTTTTTTTTTAAAATCGGCAGTTTCTCGCCGGAGTTCTGCAAAATTTCATAATCCCAAAATTTTTTTTTTTTTTTTTTTCATCGGCAGTTCTCGCGGAGTTCTGCAAAATTTCATATGTCCCAAAATATTTTTTTTTTCAAAAATCGGCAGTTCTCGCCGAGTTCTGCAAATTTCATAAGTCCCAAAAAGTATTTTTTTTTTTTTTTCAAAAATCGGCAGTTCTCGCCGAATTTTGCAAAATTCATAGTCCCAAAAGTATTTTTTTTTCAAAATCGGCAGTTCTCGCCGGAGTTCTGCAAAATTTCATAAGTCCCAAAGTATTTTTTTGTTTTTTTTTTTAAAATCGGCAGTTTTCGCCGGAGTTTGCAAATTTCATAATCCCCAAAAAGTTTTTTTTTTTTTTTTTTTTAATCGCAGTTCTCGCCGAGTCTGCAAAATTTCATAGTCCCAAAATATTTTTTTTTTTTCAAAAAGCGGCAGTTTTCGCCGGAGTTCTGCAAAATTTCATAGTCCCAAAAGTATTTTTTTTTTTTTCAAAATCGGCAGTTTTTCGCCGGAGTTCTGCAAAATTTCATAAGTCCCAAAAAGTTTTTTTTGTTTTTTTTAATCGGCAGTTCTCGCCGGAGTTCTGCAAAATTTCTAAGTCCCAAAAAGTTTTTTTTTTTTTTCAAATCGGCAGTTTTCGCCGGGTTTCTGCAAAACTTCATAAGTCCCAAAGTTTATTTATTTTTTTTTCAAAAATCGGCAGTTCTCGCGGGTTCTGCAAATTTCATAAGTCCCAAAAAGTATTTTTTTTTTCAAAAAATCGCAGTTCTCGCCGGAGTTTTGCAAATTTCATAGTCCCAAAAAGTTTTTTTTTTTCAAAAATCGGCAGTTCTCGCCGGAGTTCTGCAAAATTTCATAAGTCCCAAAAGTATTTTTTTTTTTTTTTTTTTTAAATCGGCATTTTCGCCGGAGTTCTGCAAAATTTCATAAGTCCCAAAAGTATTTTTTTTTTTCAAAAATCGGCAGTTTTCGCCGGAGTTCTGCAAAATTTTTTAAGTCCCAAAAGTTTTTTTTTTTAAAATCGGCAGTTCTCGCCGGAGTTCTGCAAAATTTCATAAGTCCCAAAAAGTATTTTTTTTTTTTTTTTAATCGGCAGTTCTCGCCGGAGTTCTGCAAAATTTCATAAGTCCCAAAAAGTATTTTTTTTTTTTCAAAAATCGGCAGTTCTCGCCGGAGTTCTGCAAAATTTCATAAGTCCCAAAAAGTATTTTTTTTTTTCAAAAATCGGCAGTTCTCGCCGGAGTTCTGCAAAATTTCATAAGTCCCAAAAAGTATTTTTTTTTTTTTTTTTAAATCGGCAGTTCTCGCCGGAGTTCTGCAAAATTTCATAAGTCCCAAAAAGTATTTTTTTTTTTTTTTTTAAATCGGCAGTTCTCGCCGGAGTTCTGCAAAATTTCATAAGTCCCAAAAAGTATTTTTTTTTTAAAAATCGGCAGTTCTCGCCGGAGTTCTGCAAAATTTCATAAGTCCCAAAAATTTTTTTTTTTTTTTTTTAAATCGGCAGTTCTCGCCGGAGTTCTGCAAAATTTCATAAGTCCCAAAAAGTATTTTTTTTTTTTTCAAAAATCGGCAGTTCTCGCCGGAGTTCTGCAAAATTTCATAAGTCCCAAAAAGTATTTTTTTTTTTTTTTTAATCGGCAGTTTTCGCCGGAGTTCTGCAAAATTTCATAAGTCCCAAAAAGTATTTTTTTTTTTTAAAAATCGGCAGTTCTCGCCGGAGTTCTGCAAAATTTCATAAGTCCCAAAAGTATTTTTTTTTTTTTTTAAATCGGCAGTTCTCGCCGGAGTTCTGCAAAATTTCATAAGTCCCAAAAAGTATTTTTTTTTTTTTTTAATCGGCAGTTTTCGCCGGAGTTCTGCAAAATTTCATAAGTCCAAAAAGTTTTTTTTTTTTTTTTCAAAAATCGGCAGTTCTCGCCGGAGTTCTGCAAAATTTCATAAGTCCCAAAAAGTATTTTTTTTTTTTTTTAAATCGGCAGTTCTCGCCGGAGTTCTGCAAAATTTCATAAGTCCCAAAAAGTTTTTTTTTTTTTCAAAAATCGGCAGTTCTCGCCGGAGTTCTGCAAAATTTCATAAGTCCCAAAAAGTATTTTTTTTTTTTTTTAAAATCGGCAGTTCTCGCCGGAGTTCTGCAAAATTTTATAGTTCTACAAAAGGTCACACCTCTGAAAATTTCATAAGTCCCAAAAAGTATTTTTTTTTTTTTCAAAAATCGGCAGTTCTCGCCGGAGTTCTGCAAAATTTCATAAGTCCCAAAAAGTATTTTTTTTTTCAAAAATCGGCAGTTCTCGCCGGAGTTCTGCAAAATTTCATAAGTCCCAAAAAGTATTTTTTTTTTTTTTTTTTAAAATCGGCAGTTCTCGCCGGAGTTCTGCAAAATTTCATAAGTCCCAAAAAGTATTTTTTTTTTTTTTCAAAAATCGGCAGTTCTCGCCGGAGTTCTGCAAAATTTCATAAGTCCCAAAAAGTATTTTTTTTTTCAAAAATCGGCAGTTCTCGCCGGAGTTCTGCAAAATTTCATAAGTCCCAAAAAGTTTTTTTTTTTTTTTCAAAATCGGCAGTTCTCGCCGGAGTTCTGCAAATATTCATAAGTCCCAAAAGTATTTTTTTTTTTTTTTAAATCGGCAGTTCTCGCCGGAGTTCTGCAAAATTTCATAAGTCCCAAAAGTATTTTTTTTTTTTTTTCAAAATCGGCAGTTTCGCCGGAGTTCTGCAAAAGTACAGCTCCAAAAGGTCACACCTCGAAATTTCATAAGTCCCAAAGTATTTTTTTTTTTTTTTTCAAAATCGGCAGTTTTCGCCGGAGTTCTGCAAAATTTCATAAGTCCCAAAAAGTATTTTTTTTTTTTTCAAAAATCGGCAGTTCTCGCCGGAGTTCTGCAAAATTTCATAAGTCCCAAAAAGTATTTTTTTTTTTCAAAAATCGGCAGTTCTCGCCGGAGTTCTGCAAAATTTCATAAGTCCCAAAAAGTTTTTTTTTTTTTTTTAAAATCGGCAGTTCTCGCCGGAGTTCTGCAAAATTTCATAAGTCCCAAAAAGTATTTTTTTTTTTCAAAAATCGGCAGTTCTTGCCGGAGTTCTGCAAAATTTCATAAGTCCCAAAAAGTATTTTTTTTTCAAAAATCGGCAGTTCTCGCCGGAGTTCTGCAAAATTTCATAAGTCCCAAAAAGTTTTTTTTTTCAAAAATCGGCAGTTTTCGCCGGAGTTCTGCAAAATTTCATAAGTCCCAAAAATTTTTTTTTTTTTTTTAAATCGGCAGTTCTCGCCGGAGTTCTGCAAAATTTCATAAGTCCCAAAAAGTATTTTTTTTTTTTTTTTAATCGGCAGTTTTCGCCGGAGTTCTGCAAAATTTCATAAGTCCCAAAAGTATTTTTTTTTTTCAAAAATCGGCAGTTCTCGCCGGAGTTCTGCAAAATTTCATATTTCCCAAAAAGTATTTTTTTTTTTTTTTTAAATCGGCAGTTCTCGCCGGAGTTCTGCAAAATTTCATAAGTCCCAAAAAATATTTTTTTTTTTTTTCAAAAATCGGCAGTTCTCGCCGGAGTTCTGCAAAATTTCATAAGTCCCAAAAAGTATTTTTTTTTTTTCAAAAATCGGCAGTTCTCGCCGGAGTTCTGCAAAATTTCATAAGTCCCAAAAAGTATTTTTTTTTTTTTTTTTTTTAATCGGCAGTTCTCGCCGGAGTTCTGCAAATTTCATAAGTCCCAAAGTATTTTTTTTTTTTTTTTTTTAATCGGCAGTTTTCGCCGGGTTCTGCAAAATTTCATAAGTCCCAAAAAGTATTTTTTTTTTTTTTCAAAAATCGGCAGTTCTCGCCGGAGTTCTGCAAAATTTCATAAGTCCCAAAAGTATTTTTTTTTTTTTTTTAAATCGGCAGTTCTTGCCGGAGTTCTGCAAAATTTCATAAGTCCCAAAAGTATTTTTTTTTTTTTTTAAAAATCGGCAGTTTTCGCCGGAGTTCTGCAAAATTTCATAAGTCCCAAAAAGTATTTTTTTTTTTTCAAAAATCGGCAGTTCTCGCCGGAGTTCTGCAAAATTTTATAGTTCCTACAAAAGGTCACACCTCGAAAATTTCATAAGTCCCAAAAAGTATTTTTTTTTTTTTTTTTCAAAAATCGGCAGTTTTCGCCGGAGTTCTGCAAAATTTCATAAGTCCCAAAAAGTATTTTTTTTTTTCAAAAATCGGCAGTTCTCGCCGGAGTTCTGCAAAATTTCATAAGTCCCAAAAAGTATTTTTTTTTTTTTCAAAAATCGGCAGTTCTCGCCGGAGTTCTGCAAAATTCATAAGTCCCAAAAGTATTTTTTTTTTTTCAAAAATCGGCAGTTCTCGCCGGAGTTCTGCAAAATTTCATAAGTCCCAAAAAGTATTTTTTTTTTTTTTTTTTAAATCGGCAGTTCTCGCCGGAGTTCTGCAAAATTTCATAAGTCCCAAAAAGTATTTTTTTTTTTTTTTTTAAATCGGCAGTTCTCGCCGGAGTTCTGCAAAATTTCATAAGTCCCAAAAATTTTTTTTTTTTTTTTCAAAAATCGGCAGTTCTCGCCGGAGTTCTGCAAAATTTCATAAGTCCCAAAATTATTTTTTTTTTTTTTTTTAAATCGGCAGTTTTCGCCGGAGTTCTGCAAAATTTCATAAGTCCCAAAAAGTATTTTTTTTTTTTTCAAAAATCGGCAGTTCTCGCCGGAGTTCTGCAAAATTTCATAAGTCCCAAAAAGTATTTTTTTTTTTTTCAAAAATCGGCAGTTCTCGCCGGAGTTCTGCAAAATTTATAGTCCTCAAAAGGTCCAAAATTTCATAAGTCCCAAAAAGTATTTTTTTTTTTTTTTTTCAAAAATCGGCAGTTTCGCCGGAGTTCTGCAAAATTTCATAAGTCCCAAAAAGTATTTTTTTTTTTCAAAAATCGGCAGTTCTCGCCGGAGTTCTGCAAAATTTCATAAGTCCCAAAAAGTTTTTTTTTTTTTTCAAAAATCGGCAGTTCTCGCCGGAGTTCTGCAAAATTTCATAAGTCCCAAAAAGTTTTTTTTTTTTCAAAAATCGGCAGTTCTCGCCGGAGTTCTGCAAAATTTCATAAGTCCCAAAAAGTTTTTTTTTTTTTTTTAAAATCGGCAGTTCTCGCCGGAGTTCTGCAAAATTTCATAAGTCCCAAAAAGTATTTTTTTTTTTTTCAAAAATCGGCAGTTCTCGCCGGAGTTCTGCAAAATTTCATAAGTCCCAAAAAGTATTTTTTTTTTTTCAAAAATCGGCAGTTTTTCGCTGAGTTCTGCAAAATTTCATAAGTCCCAAAAAGTTTTTTTTTTCAAAAATCGGCAGTTCTCGCCGGAGTTCTGCAAAATTTCATAAGTCCCAAAAATATTTTTTTTTTTTTTAAATCGGCAGTTCTCGCCGGAGTTCTGCAAAATTTCATAAGTCCCAAAAAGTTTTTTTTTTTTTCAAAATCGGCAGTTCTCGCCGGAGTTCTGCAAAATTTCATAAGTCCCAAAAAGTTTTTTTTTTCAAAAATCGGCAGTTTTCGCCGGAGTTCTGCAAAATTTCATAAGTCCCAAAAAGTATTTTTTTTTTTTTTTTTTAAATCGGCAGTTTCGCCGGAGTTCTGCAAAATTTTATAATTCCCAAAAAGTATTTTTTTTTTTCAAAAATCGGCAGTTCTCGCCGGAGTTCTGCAAAATTTCATAAGTCCCAAAAATTTTTTTTTTTTTTTTTTTAATCGGCAGTTCTCGCCGGAGTTCTGCAAAATTTCATAAGTCCCAAAAAGTATTTTTTTTTTCAAAAATCGGCAGTTCTCGCCGGAGTTCTGCAAAATTTCATAAGTCCCAAAAAGTTTTTTTTTTTTTTTTTTAATCGGCTGTTCGCCGGAGTTCTGCAAAATTTCATAAGTCCCAAAAAGTATTTTTTTTTTCAAAATCGGCAGTTTTCGCCGGAGTTCTGCAAAATTTCATAAGTCCCAAAAAGTATTTTTTTTTTTTTTTTTTAAATCGGCAGTTCTCGCCGGAGTTCTGCAAAATTTCATAAGTCCCAAAAAGTATTTTTTTTTTTTTAAATCGGCAGTTCTCGCCGGAGTTCTGCAAAATTTCATAAGTCCCAAAAAGTATTTTTTTTTTCAAAAATCGGCAGTTCTCGCCGGAGTTCTGCAAAATTTCATAAGTCCCAAAAAGTTTTTTTTTTTTTTTTTAATCGGCAGTTTTCGCCGGAGTTCTGCAAAATTTCATAAGTCCCAAAAAGTATTTTTTTTTTCAAAAATCGGCAGTTTTCGCCGGAGTTCTGCAAAATTTCATAAGTCCCAAAAAGTATTTTTTTTTTTTTTTTAAATCGGCAGTTCTCGCCGGAGTTCTGCAAAATTTCATAAGTCCCAAAAAGTATTTTTTTTTTTCAAAAATCGGCAGTTCTCGCCGGAGTTCTGCAAAATTTCATAAGTCCCAAAAAGTATTTTTTTTTTCAAAAATCGGCAGTTCTCGCCGGAGTTCTGCAAAATTTCATAAGTCCCAAAAAGTATTTTTTTTTTTTTTTTTTTAATCGGCAGTTTTTCGCCGGAGTTTTTTAAAATTTCATAATTCCCAAAAGTTTTTTTTTTTTTTTTTTTTAATCGGCAGTTTTCGCCGGAGTTCTGCAAAATTTCATAAGTCCCAAAAAGTATTTTTTTTTTTTCAAAATCGGCAGTTCTCGCCGGAGTTCTGCAAAATTTCATAAGTCCCAAAAAGTATTTTTTTTTTTCAAAAATCGGCAGTTCTCGCCGGAGTTCTGCAAAATTTCATAAGTCCCAAAAAGTATTTTTTTTTTTTTTTTAAATCGGCAGTTCTCGCCGGAGTTCTGCAAAATTTCATAAGTCCCAAAAGTATTTTTTTTTTTCAAAATCGGCAGTTTTTGCCGGAGTTCTGCAAAATTTCATAAGTCCCAAAAAGTATTTTTTTTTTTTTTTTAATCGGCAGTTTTCGCCGGAGTTCTGCAAAATTTCATAAGTCCCAAAAAGTATTTTTTTTTTCAAAAATCGGCAGTTCTCGCCGGAGTTCTGCAAAATTTCATAAGTCCCAAAAAGTATTTTTTTTTTTTTTTTAAATCGGCAGTTCTCGCCGGAGTTCTGCAAAATTTCATAAGTCCCAAAAAGTATTTTTTTTTTTCAAAAATCGGCAGTTCTCGCCGGAGTTCTGCAAAATTTCATAAGTCCCAAAAAGTATTTTTTTTTTTTTCAAAAATCGGCAGTTCTCGCCGGAGTTCTGCAAAATTTCATAAGTCCCAAAAAGTTTTTTTTTTTTTTTTTTAAATCGGCAGTTCTCGCCGGAGTTCTGCAAAATTTCATAAGTCCCAAATATTTTTTTTTTTTCAAAAATCGGCAGTTCTCGCCGGAGTTCTGCAAAATTTCATAAGTCCCAAAAAGTATTTTTTTTTCAAAATCGGCAGTTCTCGCCGGAGTTCTGCAAAATTTCATAAGTCCCAAAAGTTTTTTTTTTTCAAAATCGGCAGTTCTCGCCGAGTTCTGCAAAATTTCATAAGTCCCAAAAAGTATTTTTTTTTTTTTTAAATCGGCAGTTCTCGCCGGAGTTCTGCAAAATTTCATAAGTCCCAAAAGTTTTTTTTTTTTTTCAAAAATCGGCAGTTCTCGCCGGAGTTCTGCAAAATTTTATAAGTCCCAAAAAGTATTTTTTTTTTTCAAAAATCGGCAGTTCTCGCCGGAGTTCTGCAAAATTTCATAAGTCCCAAAAAGTATTTTTTTTTTTTTTTTTAAATCGGCAGTTTTCGCCGGAGTTCTGCAAAATTTCATAAGTCCCAAAAAGTATTTTTTTTTTCAAAATCGGCAGTTCTCGCCGGAGTTCTGCAAAATTTCATAAGTCCCAAAAGTATTTTTTTTTTTTTTTTTTAATCGGCAGTTCTCGCCGGAGTTCTGCAAAATTTCATAAGTCCCAAAAAGTATTTTTTTTTTAAAAATCGGCAGTTCTCGCCGGAGTTCTGCAAATTTCATAAGTCCCAAAAAGTTTTTTTTTTTTTTTTTTAATCGGCAGTTCTCGCCGGAGTTCTGCAAAATTTCATAAGTCCCAAAAAGTATTTTTTTTTTCAAAAATCGGCAGTTCTCGCCGGAGTTCTGCAAAATTTCATAAGTCCCAAAAAGTATTTTTTTTTTTTTTTTAAATCGGCAGTTCTCGCCGGATTTCTGCAAAATTTCATAAATCCCAAAAAGTATTTTTTTTTTTTCAAAAATCGGCAGTTCTCGCCGGAGTTCTGCAAAATTTCATAAGTCCCAAAAAGTATTTTTTTTTTCAAATCGGCAGTTCTCGCCGGAGTTCTGCAAAATTTCATAAGTCCCAAAAATATTTTTTTTTTTTTTTTTAATCGGCAGTTCTCGCCGGAGTTCTGCAAAATTTCATAAGTCCCAAAAAGTATTTTTTTTTTCAAAAATCGGCAGTTCTCGCCGGAGTTCTGCAAATTTCATAATTCCCAAAGTTTTTTTTTTTTTTTTTTTTTAAATCGGCAGTTCTCGCCGGAGTTCTGCAAAATTTCATAAGTCCCAAAAAGTATTTTTTTTTTCAAAAATCGGCAGTTCTCGCCGGAGTTCTGCAAAATTTCATAAGTCCCAAAAAGTATTTTTTTTTCAAAAATCGGCAGTTCTCGCCGGAGTTCTGCAAAATTTCATAAGTCCCAAAAAGTTTTTTTTTTTTTTTTTTTTTAATCGGCAGTTCTCGCCGGAGTTCTGCAAAATTTCATAAGTCCCAAAAAGTATTTTTTTTTTTTTTTTAAATCGGCAGTTCTCGCCGGGTTCTGCAAAATTTCATAAGTCCCAAAAATATTTTTTTTTTTTAAAAATCGGCAGTTCTCGCCGGAGTTCTGCAAAATTTCATAAGTCCCAAAAAGTTTTTTTTTTTTTCAAAAATCGGCAGTTCTTGCCGGAGTTCTGCAAAATTTCATAAGTCCCAAAAATTTTTTTTTTTTTTTTAAATCGGCAGTTCTCGCCGGAGTTCTGCAAAATTTCATAAGTCCCAAAAAGTATTTTTTTTTTTTTCAAAAATCGGCAGTTCTCGCCGGAGTTCTGCAAAATTTCATAAGTCCCAAAAAGTATTTTTTTTTTTTTTTTATCGGCAGTTTTCGCCGGAGTTCTGCAAAATTTCATAAGTCCCAAAAAGTATTTTTTTTTTCAAAAATCGGCAGTTCTCGCCGGAGTTCTGCAAAATTTCATAAGTCCCAAAAAGTATTTTTTTTTTTTTTTTAAATCGGCAGTTCTCGCCGGAGTTCTGCAAAATTTCATAAGTCCCAAAAAGTATTTTTTTTTTTCAAAAATCGGCAGTTCTCGCCGGAGTTCTGCAAAATTTCATAAGTCCCAAAAAGTATTTTTTTTTTTTCAAAAATCGGCAGTTCTCGCCGGAGTTCTGCAAAATTTCATAAGTCCCAAAAGTATTTTTTTTTTTTTTTTTTAAATCGGCAGTTTTCGCCGGAGTTCTGCAAAATTTCATAAGTCCCAAAAAGTATTTTTTTTTTTTTTTTTTTAAATCGGCAGTTTTCGCCGGAGTTCTGCAAAATTTCATAAGTCCCAAAAAGTATTTTTTTTTTTTTTTTTCAAAAATCGGCAGTTCTCGCCGGAGTTCTGCAAAATTTCATAAGTCCCAAAAAGTATTTTTTTTTTTCAAAAATCGGCAGTTCTCGCCGGAGTTCTGCAAAATTTCATAAGTCCCAAAAAGTATTTTTTTTTTTTTTTTTAAATCGGCAGTTCTCGCCGGAGTTCTGCAAAATTTCATAAGTCCCAAAAAGTATTTTTTTTTTTTTTTTTTTTAATCGGCAGTTTTCGCCGGAGTTCTGCAAAATTTCATAAGTCCCAAAAAGTATTTTTTTTTTTTTTCAAAATCGGCAGTTCTCGCCGGAGTTCTGCAAAATTTCATAAGTCCCAAAAAGTATTTTTTTTTTTCAAAAATCGGCAGTTTTCGCCGGAGTTCTGCAAAATTTCATAAGTCCCAAAAAGTATTTTTTTTTTTTTTTTAAATCGGCAGTTCTCGCCGGAGTTCTGCAAAATTTCATAAGTCCCAAAAGTTTTTTTTTTTCAAAATCGGCAGTTTCGCCGGAGTTCTGCAAAATTTCATAAGTCCCAAAAAGTATTTTTTTTTTTTTTTCAAAAATCGGCAGTTCTCGCCGGAGTTCTGCAAAATTTCATAAGTCCCAAAAAGTATTTTTTTTTTTTAAAAATCGGCAGTTCTCGCCGGAGTTCTGCAAAATTTCATAAGTCCCAAAAAGTTTTTTTTTTTTTTTTTTTAAATCGGCAGTTCTCGCCGGAGTTCTGCAAAATTTCATAAGTCCCAAAAGTATTTTTTTTTTTTTCAAAAATCGGCAGTTCTCGCCGGAGTTCTGCAAAATTTCATAAGTCCCAAAAAGTATTTTTTTTTTCAAAAATCGGCAGTTCTCGCCGGAGTTCTGCAAAATTTCATAAGTCCCAAAAAGTTTTTTTTTTCAAAAATCGGCAGTTTTCGCCGGAGTTCTGCAAAATTTATAAGTCCCAAAAGTATTTTTTTTTTCAAAAATCGGCAGTTCTCGCCGGAGTTCTGCAAAATTTCATAAGTCCCAAAAAGTATTTTTTTTTTTTTTTTTTTAAATCGGCAGTTCTCGCCGGAGTTCTGCAAAATTTCATAAGTCCCAAAAAGTATTTTTTTTTTTTTTTTTTTAATCGGCAGTTTTCGCCGGAGTTCTGCAAAATTTCATAAGTTCCAAAAAGTATTTTTTTTTTTTTTTCAAAAATCGGCAGTTCTCGCCGGAGTTCTGCAAAATTTCATAAGTCCCAAAAAGTATTTTTTTTTTTTTCAAAAATCGGCAGTTCTCGCCGGAGTTCTGCAAAATTTCATAAGTCCCAAAAGTATTTTTTTTTTTTTTTTTTTAATCGGCAGTTTTCGCCGGAGTTCTGCAAAATTTCATAAGTCCCAAAAAGTTTTTTTTTTTTTTCAAAAATCGGCAGTTTTCGCCGGAGTTCTGCAAAATTTCATAAGTCCCAAAAAGTATTTTTTTTTTTTTTTCAAAAATCGGCAGTTCTCGCCGGAGTTCTGCAAAATTTCATAAGTCCCAAAAGTTTTTTTTTTTTTTTTTTTAAATCGGCAGTTCTCGCCGGAGTTTTGCAAAATTTCATAAGTCCCAAAAGTTTTTTTTTTTTTTTAAAATCGGCAGTTTTCGCCGGAGTTCTGCAAAATTTCATAAGTCCCAAAAAGTATTTTTTTTTTTTTTCAAAAATCGGCAGTTCTCGCCGGAGTTCTGCAAAATTTCATAAGTCCCAAAAAGTATTTTTTTTTTTTCAAAATCGGCAGTTCTCGCCGGAGTTCTGCAAAATTTCATAATTCCCAAAAGTTTTTTTTTTTTTTTTTTTTTAAATCGGCAGTTCTCGCCGGAGTTCTGCAAAATTTCATAAGTCCCAAAAAGTATTTTTTTTTTTTTCAAAAATCGGCAGTTCTCGCCGGAGTTCTGCAAAATTTCATAAGTCCCAAAAAGTATTTTTTTTTCAAAAATCGGCAGTTCTCGCCGGAGTTCTGCAAAATTTCATAAGTCCCAAAAAGTTTTTTTTTTTCAAAATCGGCAGTTCTCGCCGGAGTTCTGCAAAATTTCATAAGTCCCAAAAAGTTTTTTTTTTTTTCAAAAATCGGCAGTTCTCGCCGGAGTTCTGCAAAATTTCATAAGTCCCAAAAAGTATTTTTTTTTTTTTTTTTTAAATCGGCAGTTTTCGCCGGAGTTCTGCAAAATTTCATAAGTCCCAAAATTTTTTTTTTTTTTTTTTTTTTTAATCGGCAGTTTTCGCCGGAGTTCTGCAAAATTTCATAAGTCCCAAAAGTATTTTTTTTTTTTTAAAAATCGGCAGTTCTCGCCGGAGTTCTGCAAAATTTCATAAGTCCCAAAAAGTATTTTTTTTTTTTTTAAAATCGGCAGTTCTCGCCGGAGTTCTGCAAAATTTCATAAGTCCCAAAAGTATTTTTTTTTTTTTTTTTTTAAATCGGCAGTTTTCGCCGGAGTTCTGCAAAATTTCATAAGTCCCAAAAAGTATTTTTTTTTTTTTTCAAAAATCGGCAGTTTCGCCGGGGTTCTGAAAACTTCATAAGTCCCAAAAAGTATTTATTTATTTTTTTTTCAAAATCGGCAGTTCTCGCCGGAGTTCTGCCAAAATTTCATAAGTCCCAAAAGTATTTTTTTTTTTTTAAATCGGCAGTTCTCGCCGGAGTTTTGCAAAATTTATAAGTCCAAAAAGTATTTTTTTTTTTTCAAAATCGGCAGTTCTCGCCGAGTTGTGCAAATTTCATAAGTTCCAAAAGTTTTTTTTTTTTTTTTTTATTTTTAAAATCGGCAGTTTTCGCCGGAGTAGTTCTGCAAAATTTTATACAATCCCAAAAAAGTATTTTTTTTTATCAAAACTCGGCAATTTTCGACCGGAGTTCTGCAAAATTTATAAGTCCCAAAAAGTATTTTTTTTTTTAATATCGGCAGTTTCGCCGGAGTTCTGCAAAATTCATTAAGTCCCTAAAAAGTATTTTTTTGTTTTTTTTTTTAATCGGCATTCTCGCCGGAGTTCTGCAAAAATTTCTTAAGTCCCAAAAAGTATTTTTTTTTTCAAAATCGGCAGTTTTCGCCGGGGTTCTGCAAAATTTCATAAGTCCCAAAAAGTATTTTTTTTTCAAAAATCGGCAGTTCTCGCTGGAGTTTCTGCAAAATTTCATAAGTCCCAAAAAGTATTTTTTTTTTTTTTTTTTAAATCGGCAGTTCTGCCGTAGTTCTGCAAAATTTCATTAAGTCCCAAAAAAGTATTTTTTTTTTTTTTTTTTATTCAATCGGCAGTTCTCGCCGTAGTTCTGCAAAAATTTCATAAGTCCCAAAAAGTTTTTTTTTTCAAAAATCGGCAGTTTCTCGCCGAGTTCTGCAAAATTTCATAAGTCCCAAACAGTAATTTTTTTTTTTTTTTTTTTTAAATCGGCAGTTCTCGCCGGAGTTCTGCAAAATTTCGTAAGTCCCAAAAAGTATTTTTTTTTTTTTTTTTTTATTAAATCGGCAGTTCTCGCCGGAAGTTCTGCAAAATTTCATAAGTCCCAAAAAGTATTTTTTTTTTTTTTTTTTTAATCGGCAGTTTTCGCCGGGGTTCTGCAAAATTTCATAAGTTCCAAAAGTATTTTTTTTTTTTTCAAAATCGGCAGTTCTCGCCGGAGTTCTGCAAAATTTCATAAGTCCCAAAAAGTATTTTTTTTTTTTTTCAAAAATCGGCAGTTCTTGCCGGAGTTCTGCAAAATTTCATAAGTCCCAAAAAGTATTTTTTTTTTTTTTTTTTAAATCGGCAGTTCTCGCCGGAGTTCTGCAAAATTTCATAAGTCCCAAAAAGTTTTTTTTTTTTTCAAAAATCGGCAGTTTTCGCCGGGGTTCTGCAAAATTTCATAAGTCCCAAAAAGTATTTTTTTTTTTTTTTTCAAAAATCGGCAGTTCTCGCCGGAGTTCTGCAAAATTTCATAAGTCCCAAAAAGTATTTTTTTTTTTTTTTTTTTAAATCGGCAGTTCTCGCCGGAGTTCTGCAAAATTTCATAAGTCCCAAAAAGTTTTTTTTTTTTTCAAAAATCGGCAGTTTTCGCCGGGGTTCTGCAAAACTTCATAAGTCCCAAAAAGTATTTATTTATTTTTTTTTTTCAAAAATCGGCAGTTCTCGCCGGAGTTCTGCAAAATTTCATAAGTCCCAAAAAGTATTTTTTTTTTTCAAAAATCGGCAGTTCTCGCCGGAGTTCTGCAAAATTTCATAAGTCCCAAAAAGTTTTTTTTTTTTTTTTTTTTTAAATCGGCAGTTCTCGCCGGAGTTCTGCAAAATTTCGTAAGTCCCAAAAAGTATTTTTTTTTTAATCAAAAATCGGCAGTTCTTGCCAGAATTCTGCAAAATTTCATAAGTCCCAGAAAGTATTTTTTTTTCAAAAATCGGCAGTTCTCGCTGTAGTTCTGCAAAATTTCATAAGTCCCAAAAAGTTTTTTTTTTCAAAATCGGCAGTTTTCGCCGGAGTTCTGCAAAATTTCATAAGTCCCAAAAAGTATTTTTTTTTTTCAAAAATCGGCAGTTCTTGCCGGAGTTGTGCAAAATTTCATAAGTCCCAAAAAGTATTTTTTTTTGTTTTTTTTTTTAAATCGGCAGTTCTCGCCGGAGTTCTGCAAAATTTCATAAGTCCCAAAAAGTATTTTTTTTTTTTTTTTTTTTTTTTTAATCGGCAGTTTTCGCCGGGGTTCTGCAAAATTTCATAAGTTCCAAAAAGTATTTTTTTTTTTTTCAAAAATCGGCAGTTCTCGCCGGAGTTCTGCAAAATTTCATAAGTCCCAAAAAGTATTTTTTTTTTTTTTCAAAAATCGGCAGTTCTTGCCGGAGTTCTGCAAAATTTCATAAGTCCCAAAAAGTATTTTTTTTTTTTTTTTTTTAAATCGGCAGTTCTCGCCGGAGTTCTGCAAAATTTCATAAGTCCCAAAAAGTTTTTTTTTTTTTCAAAAATCGGCAGTTTTCGCCGGGGTTCTGCAAAACTTCATAAGTCCCAAAAAGTATTTATTTATTTTTTTTTTCAAAAATCGGCAGTTCTCGCCGGAGTTCTGCAAAATTTCATAAGTCCCAAAAAGTATTTTTTTTTTTTAAAATCGGCAGTTCTCGCCGGAGTTTTGCAAAATTTTATAAGTCCCAAAAAGTATTTTTTTTTTTTTCAAAAATCGGCAGTTCTCGCCGGAGTTGTGCAAAATTTCATAAGTTCCAAAAAGTTTTTTTTTTTTTTTTATTTTTTAAATCGGCAGTTTTCGCCGGAGTTCTGCAAAATTTTATAAATCCCAAAAAGTATTTTTTTTTTTCAAAAATCGGCAATTTTCGCCGGAGTTCTGCAAAATTTTATAAGTCCCAAAAAGTATTTTTTTTTTTTATATCGGCAGTTCTCGCCGGAGTTCTGCAAAATTTCATAAGTCCCTAAAAGTAATTTTTTTTTTTTTTTTTAATCGGCAGTTCTCGCCGGAGTTCTGCAAAATTTCATAAGTCCCAAAAAGTATTTTTTTTTTTCAAAAATCGGCAGTTTTCGCCGGGGTTCTGCAAAATTTCATAAGTCCCAAAAAGTATTTTTTTTTTCAAAAATCGGCAGTTCTCGCTGGAGTTCTGCAAAATTTCATAAGTCCCAAAAAGTATTTTTTTTTTTTTTTTTTAAATCGGCAGTTCTTGCCGTAGTTCTGCAAAATTTCATAAGTCCCAAAAAGTATTTTTTTTTTTTTTTTTTTAAATCGGCAGTTCTCGCCGTAGTTCTGCAAAATTTCATAAGTCCCAAAAAGTATTTTTTTTTTCAAAAATCGGCAGTTCTCGCCGGAGTTCTGCAAAATTTCATAAGTCCCAAACAGTAATTTTTTTTTTTTTTTTTTTTAAATCGGCAGTTCTCGCCGGAGTTCTGCAAAATTTCGTAAGTCCCAAAAAGTATTTTTTTTTTTTTTTATCAAAAATCGGCAGTTCTCGCCGGAATTCTGCAAAATTTCATAAGTCCCAAAAAGTATTTTTTTTTTTTTTTTTTTAATCGGCAGTTTTCGCCGGGGTTCTGCAAAATTTCATAAGTTCCAAAAAGTATTTTTTTTTTTTTTCAAAAATCGGCAGTTCTCGCCGGAGTTCTGCAAAATTTCATAATCCCAAAAAGTATTTTTTTTTTTTTTTTTAAATCGACAGTTCTCGCCGGAGTTCTGCCAAATTTCATAAGTCCCAAAAAGTATTTTTTTTTTTTTTTTTTTTTTAATCGGCAGTTTTCGCCGGGGTTCTGCAAAATTTCATAAGTTCCAAAAAGTATTTTTTTTTTTTTTTTTCAAAAATCGGCAGTTCTCGCCGGAGTTCTGCAAAATTTCATAATCCCAAAAAGTATTTTTTTTTTTTTTTTTTAAATCGGCAGTTCTTGCCGGAGTTCTGCAAAATTTCATAAGTCCCAGAAAGTATTTTTTTTTTTTTTCAAAAATCGGCAGTTGTCGCCGGAGTTCTGCAAAATTTCATAAGTCCCAAAAGTATTTTTTTTTTTTTTTTCAAAAATCGGCAGTTCTCGCCGGAGTTCTGCAAAATTTTATAGTTCCTACAAAAGGTCACACCTCGAAAATTTCATAAGTCCCAAAAAGTATTTTTTTTTTTTTTTTAAATCGGCAGTTCTCGCCGTAGTTCTGCAAAATTTCATAAGTCCCAAAAAGTATTTTTTTTTTCAAAAATCGGCAGTTCTCGCCGGAGTTCTGCAAAATTTCATAAGTCCCAAACAGTAATTTTTTTTTTTTTTTTTTTAAATCGGCAGTTCTCGCCGGAGTTCTGCAAAATTTCGTAAGTCCCAAAAAGTATTTTTTTTTTTTTTTATCAAAAATCGGCAGTTCTCGCCGGAATTCTGCAAAATTTCATAAGTCCCAAAAAGTATTTTTTTTTTAAAAATCGGCAGTTCTCGCTGGAGTTCTGCAAAATTTCATAAGTCCCAAAAGTATTTTTTTTTTTTTTTTTTTTAATCGGCAGTTTTCGCCGGGGTTCTGCAAAATTTCATAAGTTCCAAAAAGTATTTTTTTTTTTTTTTTCAAAAATCGGCAGTTCTCGCCGGAGTTCTGCAAAATTTCATAATCCCAAAAAGTATTTTTTTTTTTTTTTTAAATCGGCAGTTCTTGCCGGAGTTCTGCAAAATTTCATAAGTCCCAGAAAGTATTTTTTTTTTTTTCAAAAATCGGCAGTTGTCGCCGGAGTTCTGCAAAATTTCATAAGTCCCAAAAAGTATTTTTTTTTTTTTTTCAAAAATCGGCAGTTCTCGCCGGAGTTCTGCAAAATTTTATAGTTCCTACAAAAGGTCACACCTCGAAAATTTCATAAGTCCCAAAAAGTATTTTTTTTTTTTTTTTAAATCGGCAGTTCTCGCCGTAGTTCTGCAAAATTTCATAAGTCCCAAAAAGTATTTTTTTTTTCAAAAATCGGCAGTTCTCGCCGGAGTTCTGCAAAATTTCATAAGTCCCAAACAGTAATTTTTTTTTTTTTTTTTTTAAATCGGCAGTTCTCGCCGGAGTTCTGCAAAATTTCGTAAGTCCCAAAAAGTATTTTTTTTTTTTTATCAAAAATCGGCAGTTCTCGCCGGAATTCTGCAAAATTTCATAAGTCCCAAAAAGTATTTTTTTTTCAAAAATCGGCAGTTCTCGCTGGAGTTCTGCAAAATTTCATAAGTCCCAAAAAGTTTTTTTTTTTTTCAAAAATCGGCAGTTCTCGCCGGAGTTCTGCAAAATTTCATAATCCCAAAAAGTATTTTTTTTTTTTTTTTAAATCGGCAGTTCTTGCCGGAGTTCTGCAAAATTTCATAAGTCCCAAAAAGTATTTTTTTTTTTTTTTTCAAAAATCGGCAGTTTTCGCCGGAGTTCTGCAAAAGTTACAGCCCTCCAAAAGGTCACACCTCGAAAATTTCATAAGTCCCAAAAAGTATTTTTTTTTCTTTTTTTTCAAAAATCGGCAGTTCTCGCCGGAGTTCTGCAAAATTTTATAGTTCCTACAAAGTATTTTTTTTTTTTTTTTAAAAATCGGCAGTTTCGCCGGAGTTCTGCAAAATTTCATAAGTCCCACAAAGTATTTTTTTTTTTCAAAAATCGGCAGTTCTCGCCGGAGTTCTGCAAAATTTCACATTTCCCAAAAAGTATTTTTTTTTTTTTTTTAAATCGGCAGTTCTCGCCGGAGTTCTGCAAAATTTCATAAATCCCAAAAAATATTTTTTTTTTTTTTTTCAAAAATCGGCAGTTCTCGCCGAAGTTTTGCAAAATTTCATAAGTCCCAAAAAGTATTTTTTTTATTTTCAAAAATTGGCAGTTCTCGCCGAAATTGTGCAAAATTTCATAAGTCCCAAAAAGTATTTTTTTTTGTTTTTTTTTTTTAAATCGACAGTTCTCGCCAGAGTTCTGCCAAATTTCATAAGTCCCAAAAAGTATTTTTTTTTTTTTTTTTTTAATCGGCAGTTTTCGCCGGGGTTCTGCAAAATTTCATAAGTTCCAAAAAGTATTTTTTTTCTTTTTTTCAAAAATCGGCAGTTCTCGCCGGAGTTCTGCAAAATTTCATAATCCCAAAAAGTATTTTTTTTTTTTTTTTTTTAAATCGGCAGTTCTTGCCGGAGTTCTGCAAAATTTCATAAGTCCCAGAAAGTATTTTTTTTTTTTTTCAAAAATCGGCAGTTGTCGCCGGAGTTCTGCAAAATTTCATAAGTCCCAAAAAGTATTTTTTTTTTTTCAAAAATCGGCAGTTCTCGCCGGAGTTCTGCAAAATTTTATAGTTCCTACAAAAGGTCACACCTCGAAAATTTCATAAGTCCCAAAAAGTATTTTTTTTTTCTTTTTTTTCAAAAATCGGCAGTTTTCGCCGGAATTCTGCAAAATTTCATAAGTCCCAAAAAGTATTTTTTTTTTTTCAAAAATCGGCAGTTCTCGCCGGAGTTCTGCAAAATTTTATAGTTCCTACAAAGTATTTTTTTTTTTTTTCAAAAATCGGCAGTTGTCGCCGGAGTTCTGCAAAATTTCATAAGTCCCAAAAAGTATTTTTTTTATTTTCAAAAATTGGCAGTTCTCGCCGAAATTGTGCAAAATTTCATAAGTCCCAAAAAGTATTTTTTTTTGTTTTTTTTTTTTTAAATCGACAGTTCTCGCCAGAGTTCTGCCAAATTTCATAAGTCCCAAAAAGTATTTTTTTTTTTTTTTTCAAAATCGGCAGTTCTCGCCGGAGTTCTGCAAAATTTCATAAGTCCCAAAAAGTTTTTTTTTTTTTTTTTCAAAATCGGCAGTTCTCGCCGGAGTTGTGCAAAATTTCGTAAGTCCCAAAAAGTATTTTTTTTTATTTTTTATTTTTTAAATCGGCAGTTTTCGCCGGAGTTCTGCAAAATTTTATAAATCCCAAAAAGTATTTTTTTTTTTTTCAAAAATCGGCAGTTCTCGCCGGAGTTCTACAAAATTTCATAAGTCCCAAAAAGTTTTTTTTTTTTTCAAAATCGGCAGTTCTCGCCGGAGTTCTGCAAAATTTCGTAAGTCCCAAAAAGTATTTTTTTTTTTTATCAAAAATCGGCAGTTCTTGCCGGAATTCTGCAAAATTTCATAAGTCCCAAAAAGTATTTTTTTTTTTTTTTTAATCGGCAGTTTTCGCCGGAGTTCTGCAAAATTTCATAAGTCCCACAAAGTATTTTTTTTTTTTCAAAAATTGGCAGTTCTCGCCGGAGTTCTGCAAAATTTCACATTTTCCAAAAAGTATTTTTTTTTTTTTTTTTTTAAATCGGCAGTTCTCGCCGGAGTTCTGCAAAATTTTATAAGTCCCAAAAAGTATTTTTTTTTCAAAAATCGGCAGTTCTCGCCGGAGTTCTGCAAAATTTCATAAGTCCCAAAAAGTATTTTTTTTTCAAAAATTGGCAGTTCTCGCCAGAGTTCTGCAAAATTTCATAAGTTCCAAAAAGTTTTTTTTTTTTTTTTTTTTCAAAAATCGGCAGTTCTTGCCGGAGTTCTGCAAAATTTCATAAGTCCCAAAAAGTTTTTTTTTTTTTTTCAAATTGGCAGTTCTCGCCGGAGTTCTGCAAAATTTCGTAAGTCCCAAAAAGTATTTTTTTTTATTTTTTATTTTTTAAATCGGCAGTTTTCGCCGGAATTCTGCAAAATTTTATAAATCACAAAAAGTATTTTCTTTTTTTTCAAAAATCGGCAGTTCTCGCCGGAGTTCTGCAAAATTTCATAATTCCAAAAAGTTTTTTTTCTTTTTCAAAATCGGCAGTTCTCGCCGGAGTTCTGCAAAATTTCGTAAGTCCCAAAAAGTATTTTTTTTTTTTATCAAAAATCGGCAGTTCTTGCCGGAATTCTGCAAAATTTTATAAGTCCCAAAAAGTATTTTTTTTTTCAAAAATCGGCAGTTCTCGCTGTAGTTCTGCAAAATTTCATTAGTCCCAAAAAGTTTTTTTTTTTTTAAAATCGGCAGTTCTCGCCGGATATCTGCAAAATTTCATAATCCCAAAAAATATTTTTTTTTTTTTTTTAAATCGGCAGTTCTCGCCGGAGTTCTGCAAAATTTCATAAGTCCCAAAAAGTATTTTTTTTTTTTTTTTTTAATCGGCAGTTTTCGCCGGAGTTCTGCAAAATTTCATAAGTCCCACAAAGTATTTTTTTTTTTTCAAAAATTGGCAGTTCTCGCCGGAGTTCTGCAAAATTTCACATTTCCCAAAAAGTATTTTTTTTTTTTTTTAAATCGGCAGTTCTCGCCGGAGTTCTGCAAAATTTTATAAGTCCCAAAAAGTATTTTTTTTTTTCAAAAATCGGCAGTTCTCGCCGGAGTTCTGCAAAATTTCATAAGTCCCAAAAAGTATTTTTTTTTTCAAAAATTGGCAGTTCTCGCCAGAGTTCTGCAAAATTTCATAAGTTTCAAAAAGTTTTTTTTTTTTTTTTTTCAAAAAATCGGCAGTTCTCGCCGGAATTCTGCAAAATTTCAAAAGTCCCAAAAAGTATTTTTTTTTTTTTTTATCAAAAATCGGCAGTTCTCGCCGTAGTTCTGCAAAATTTCATAAGTCCCAAAAAGTATTTTTTTTTTCAAAAATCGGCAGTTCTCGCCGGAGTTCTGCAAAATTTCATAAGTCCCAAACAGTAATTTTTTTTTTTTTTTTTAAATCGGCAGTTCCCGCCGGAGTTTTGCAAAATTTCGTAAGTCCCAAAAAGTATTTTTTTTTTTTTTTATCAAAAATCGGCAGTTCTCGCCGGAATTCTGCAAAATTTCATAAGTCCCAAAAAGTATTTTTTTTTCAAAAATCGGCAGTTCTTGCTGGAGTTCTGCAAAATTTCATAAGTCCCAAAAAGTTTTTTTTTTTTCAAAAATCGGCAGTTCTCGCCGGAGTTCTGCAAAATTTCATAATCCCAAAAAATATTTTTTTTTTTTTTTTTTAATCGGCAGTTCTTGCCTGAGTTCTGCAAAATTTCATAAGTCCCAAAAAGTATTTTTTTTTTTTTTTTCAAAAATCGGCAGTTCTCGCCGGAGTTCTGCAAAATTTCATAAGTCCCAAACAGTAATTTTTTTTTTTTTTTTTTTTTAAATCGGCAGTTCTCGCCGGAGTTCTGCAAAATTTCGTAAGTCCCAAAAAGTATTTTTTTTTTTTTTTATCAAAAATCGGCAGTTCTCGCCGGAGTTCTGCAAAATTTCATAAGTCCCAAAAAGTATTTTTTTTTTTCAAAAATCGGCAGTTCTTGCCGGAGTTGTGCAAAATTTCATAAGTCCCAAAAAGTATTTTTTTTTGTTTTTTTTTTTAAATCGGCAGTTCTCGCCGGAGTTCTGCAAAATTTCATAAGTCCCAAAAAGTATTTTTTTTTTTTTTTTTTTTTTTTTTAATCGGCAGTTTTCGCCGGGGTTCTGCAAAATTTCATAAGTTCCAAAAAGTATTTTTTTTTTTTTTTCAAAAATCGGCAGTTCTCGCCGGAGTTCTGCAAAATTTCATAAGTCCCTAAAAGTATTTTTTTTTTTTCAAAAATCGGCAGTTTTTGCCGGAGTTCTGCAAAATTTCATAAGTCCCAAAAAGTATTTTTTTTTTTTTTTTTTAAATCGGCAGTTCTCGCCGGAGTTCTGCAAAATTTCATAAGTCCCAAAAAGTTTTTTTTTTTTTTCAAAAATCGGCAGTTTTCGCCGGGGTTCTGCAAAACTTCATAAGTCCCAAAAAGTATTTATTTATTTTTTTTTCAAAAATCGGCAGTTCTCGCCGGAGTTCTGCAAAATTTCATAAGTCCCAAAAAGTATTTTTTTTTTTCAAAAATCGGCAGTTCTCGCCGGAGTTCTGCAAAATTTCATAAGTCCCAAAAAGTTTTTTTTTTTTTTTTTTTTAAATCGGCAGTTCTCGCCGGAGTTCTGCAAAATTTCGTAAGTCCCAAAAAGTATTTTTTTTTTAATCAAAAATCGGCAGTTCTTGCCAGAATTCTGCAAAATTTCATAAGTCCCAGAAAGTATTTTTTTTTCAAAAATCGGCAGTTCTCGCTGTAGTTCTGCAAAATTTCATAAGTCCCAAAAAGTTTTTTTTTTCAAAAATCGGCAGTTTTCGCCGGAGTTCTGCAAAATTTCATAAGTCCCAAAAAGTATTTTTTTTTTTCAAAAATCGGCAGTTCTTGCCGGAGTTGTGCAAAATTTCATAAGTCCCAAAAAGTATTTTTTTTTTTTTTTTTTTTAAATCGGCAGTTCTCGCCGGAGTTCTGCAAAATTTCATAAGTCCCAAAAAGTATTTTTTTTTTTTTTTTTTTTTTTAATCGGCAGTTTTCGCCGGGGTTCTGCAAAATTTCATAAGTTCCAAAAAGTATTTTTTTTTTTTTCAAAAATCGGCAGTTCTCGCCGGAGTTCTGCAAAATTTCATAAGTCCCAAAAAGTATTTTTTTTTTTTTCAAAAATCGGCAGTTCTTGCCGGAGTTCTGCAAAATTTCATAAGTCCCAAAAAGTATTTTTTTTTTTTTTTTTTTAAATCGGCAGTTCTCGCCGGAGTTCTGCAAAATTTCATAAGTCCCAAAAAGTTTTTTTTTTTTTTCAAAAATCGGCAGTTTTCGCCGGGGTTCTGCAAAACTTCATAAGTCCCAAAAAGTATTTATTTATTTTTTTTTTCAAAAATCGGCAGTTCTCGCCGGAGTTCTGCAAAATTTCATAAGTCCCAAAAAGTATTTTTTTTTTTTTTTTTTTTAAATCGGCAGTTCTCGCCGGAGTTCTGCAAAATTTCATAAGTCCCAAAAAGTTTTTTTTTTTTTCAAAAATCGGCAGTTTTCGCCGGGGTTCTGCAAAACTTCATAAGTCCCAAAAAGTATTTATTTATTTTTTTTTTCAAAAATCGGCAGTTCTCGCCGGAGTTCTGCAAAATTTCATAAGTCCCAAAAAGTATTTTTTTTTTTCAAAAATCGGCAGTTCTCGCCGGAGTTCTGCAAAATTTCATAAGTCCCAAAAAGTTTTTTTTTTTTTTTTTTTTAAATCGGCAGTTCTCGCCGGAGTTCTGCAAAATTTCGTAAGTCCCAAAAGTATTTTTTTTTTAATCAAAAATCGGCAGTTCTTGCCAGAATTCTGCAAAATTTCATAAGTCCCAGAAAGTATTTTTTTTTCAAAAATCGGCAGTTCTCGCTGTAGTTCTGCAAAATTTCATAAGTCCCAAAAAGTTTTTTTTTTCAAAAATCGGCAGTTTTCGCCGGAGTTCTGCAAAATTTCATAAGTCCCAAAAAGTATTTTTTTTTTTCAAAAATCGGCAGTTCTTGCCGGAGTTGTGCAAAATTTCATAAGTCCCAAAAAGTATTTTTTTTTGTTTTTTTTTTTAAATCGGCAGTTCTCGCCGGAGTTCTGCAAAATTTCATAAGTCCCAAAAAGTATTTTTTTTTTTTTTTTTTTTTTTTAATCGGCAGTTTTCGCCGGGGTTCTGCAAAATTTCATAAGTTCCAAAAAGTATTTTTTTTTTTTTCAAAAATCGGCAGTTCTCGCCGGAGTTCTGCAAAATTTCATAAGTCCCAAAAAGTATTTTTTTTTTTTCAAAAATCGGCAGTTCTTGCCGGAGTTCTGCAAAATTTCATAAGTCCCAAAAAGTATTTTTTTTTTTTTTTTTTTAAATCGGCAGTTCTCGCCGGAGTTCTGCAAAATTTCATAAGTCCCAAAAAGTTTTTTTTTTTTTCAAAAATCGGCAGTTTTCGCCGGGGTTCTGCAAAACTTCATAAGTCCCAAAAAGTATTTATTTATTTTTTTTTTCAAAAATCGGCAGTTCTCGCCGGAGTTCTGCAAAATTTCATAAGTCCCAAAAAGTATTTTTTTTTTTTAAAATCGGCAGTTCTCGCCGGAGTTTTGCAAAATTTTATAAGTCCCAAAAAGTATTTTTTTTTTTTTCAAAAATCGGCAGTTCTCGCCGGAGTTGTGCAAAATTTCATAAGTTCCAAAAAGTTTTTTTTTTTTTTTTATTTTTTAAATCGGCAGTTTTCGCCGGAGTTCTGCAAAATTTTATAAATCCCAAAAAGTATTTTTTTTTTTCAAAAATCGGCAATTTTCGCCGGAGTTCTGCAAAATTTTATAAGTCCCAAAAAGTATTTTTTTTTTTTATATCGGCAGTTCTCGCCGGAGTTCTGCAAAATTTCATAAGTCCCTAAAAGTAATTTTTTTTTTTTTTTTTAATCGGCAGTTCTCGCCGGAGTTCTGCAAAATTTCATAAGTCCCAAAAAGTATTTTTTTTTTTCAAAAATCGGCAGTTTTCGCCGGGGTTCTGCAAAATTTCATAAGTCCCAAAAAGTATTTTTTTTTCAAAAATCGGCAGTTCTCGCTGGAGTTCTGCAAAATTTCATAAGTCCCAAAAAGTATTTTTTTTTTTTTTTTTTAAATCGGCAGTTCTTGCCGTAGTTCTGCAAAATTTCATAAGTCCCAAAAAGTATTTTTTTTTTTTTTTTTTAAATCGGCAGTTCTCGCCGTAGTTCTGCAAAATTTCATAAGTCCCAAAAAGTATTTTTTTTTTCAAAAATCGGCAGTTCTCGCCGGAGTTCTGCAAAATTTCATAAGTCCCAAACAGTAATTTTTTTTTTTTTTTTTTTAAATCGGCAGTTCTCGCCGGAGTTCTGCAAAATTTCGTAAGTCCCAAAAAGTATTTTTTTTTTTTTTTATCAAAAATCGGCAGTTCTCGCCGGAATTCTGCAAAATTTCATAAGTCCCAAAAAGTATTTTTTTTTTTTTTTTTTTTAATCGGCAGTTTTCGCCGGGGTTCTGCAAAATTTCATAAGTTCCAAAAAGTATTTTTTTTTTTTTTCAAAAATCGGCAGTTCTCGCCGGAGTTCTGCAAAATTTCATAATCCCAAAAAGTATTTTTTTTTTTTTTTTAAATCGACAGTTCTCGCCGGAGTTCTGCCAAATTTCATAAGTCCCAAAAAGTATTTTTTTTTTTTTTTTTTTTTAATCGGCAGTTTTCGCCGGGGTTCTGCAAAATTTCATAAGTTCCAAAAAGTATTTTTTTTTTTTTTTTTCAAAAATCGGCAGTTCTCGCCGGAGTTCTGCAAAATTTCATAATCCCAAAAAGTATTTTTTTTTTTTTTTTTAAATCGGCAGTTCTTGCCGGAGTTCTGCAAAATTTCATAAGTCCCAGAAAGTATTTTTTTTTTTTTTTCAAAAATCGGCAGTTGTCGCCGGAGTTCTGCAAAATTTCATAAGTCCCAAAAAGTATTTTTTTTTTTTTTTCAAAAATCGGCAGTTCTCGCCGGAGTTCTGCAAAATTTTATAGTTCCTACAAAAGGTCACACCTCGAAAATTTCATAAGTCCCAAAAAGTATTTTTTTTTTTTTTTTAAATCGGCAGTTCTCGCCGTAGTTCTGCAAAATTTCATAAGTCCCAAAAAGTATTTTTTTTTTCAAAAATCGGCAGTTCTCGCCGGAGTTCTGCAAAATTTCATAAGTCCCAAACAGTAATTTTTTTTTTTTTTTTTTTTAAATCGGCAGTTCTCGCCGTAGTTCTGCAAAATTTCATAAGTCCCAAAAAGTATTTTTTTTTTTCAAAAATCGGCAGTTCTCGCCGGAGTTCTGCAAAATTTCATAAGTCCCAAACAGTAATTTTTTTTTTTTTTTTTTTAAATCGGCAGTTCTCGCCGGAGTTCTGCAAAATTTCGTAAGTCCCAAAAAGTATTTTTTTTTTTTTATCAAAAATCGGCAGTTCTCGCCGGAATTCTGCAAAATTTCATAAGTCCCAAAAAGTATTTTTTTTTCAAAAATCGGCAGTTCTCGCTGGAGTTCTGCAAAATTTCATAAGTCCCAAAAAGTTTTTTTTTTTTTCAAAAATCGGCAGTTCTCGCCGGAGTTCTGCAAAATTTCATAATCCCAAAAAGTATTTTTTTTTTTTTTTTAAATCGGCAGTTCTTGCCGGAGTTCTGCAAAATTTCATAAGTCCCAAAAAGTATTTTTTTTTTTTTTTCAAAAATCGGCAGTTTTCGCCGGAGTTCTGCAAAAGTTACAGCCCTCCAAAAGGTCACACCTCGAAAATTTCATAAGTCCCAAAAAGTATTTTTTTTTCTTTTTTTTCAAAAATCGGCAGTTCTCGCCGGAGTTCTGCAAAATTTTATAGTTCCTACAAAGTATTTTTTTTTTTTTCAAAAATCGGCAGTTTTCGCCGGAGTTCTGCAAAATTTCATAAGTCCCACAAAGTATTTTTTTTTTTCAAAAATCGGCAGTTCTCGCCGGAGTTCTGCAAAATTTCACATTTCCCAAAAAGTATTTTTTTTTTTTTTTTAAATCGGCAGTTCTCGCCGGAGTTCTGCAAAATTTCATAAATCCCAAAAAATATTTTTTTTTTTTTTTTTCAAAAATCGGCAGTTCTCGCCGAAGTTTTGCAAAATTTCATAAGTCCCAAAAAGTATTTTTTTTATTTTCAAAAATTGGCAGTTCTCGCCGAAATTGTGCAAAATTTCATAAGTCCCAAAAAGTATTTTTTTTTGTTTTTTTTTTTTAAATCGACAGTTCTCGCCAGAGTTCTGCCAAATTTCATAAGTCCCAAAAAGTATTTTTTTTTTTTTTTTTTAATCGGCAGTTTTCGCCGGGGTTCTGCAAAATTTCATAAGTTCCAAAAGTATTTTTTTTCTTTTTTTCAAAAATCGGCAGTTCTCGCCGGAGTTCTGCAAAATTTCATAATCCCAAAAAGTATTTTTTTTTTTTTTTTTTAAATCGGCAGTTCTTGCCGGAGTTCTGCAAAATTTCATAAGTCCCAGAAAGTATTTTTTTTTTTTTTCAAAAATCGGCAGTTGTCGCCGGAGTTCTGCAAAATTTCATAAGTCCCAAAAAGTATTTTTTTTTTTTTCAAAAATCGGCAGTTCTCGCCGGAGTTCTGCAAAATTTTATAGTTCCTACAAAAGGTCACACCTCGAAAATTTCATAAGTCCCAAAAAGTATTTTTTTTTTCTTTTTTTTCAAAAATCGGCAGTTTTCGCCGGAATTCTGCAAAATTTCATAAGTCCCAAAAAGTATTTTTTTTTTTCAAAAATCGGCAGTTCTCGCCGGAGTTCTGCAAAATTTTATAGTTCCTACAAAGTATTTTTTTTTTTTTCAAAAATCGGCAGTTGTCGCCGGAGTTCTGCAAAATTTCATAAGTCCCAAAAAGTATTTTTTTTATTTTCAAAAATTGGCAGTTCTCGCCGAAATTGTGCAAAATTTCATAAGTCCCAAAAAGTATTTTTTTTTGTTTTTTTTTTTTAAATCGACAGTTCTCGCCAGAGTTCTGCCAAATTTCATAAGTCCCAAAAAGTATTTTTTTTTTTTTTTTCAAAAATCGGCAGTTCTCGCCGGAGTTCTGCAAAATTTCATAAGTCCCAAAAATTTTTTTTTTTTTTTTTCAAAATCGGCAGTTCTCGCCGGAGTTGTGCAAAATTTCGTAAGTCCCAAAAAGTATTTTTTTTTATTTTTTATTTTTTAAATCGGCAGTTTTCGCCGGAGTTCTGCAAAATTTTATAAATCCCAAAAAGTATTTTTTTTTTTTTCAAAAATCGGCAGTTCTCGCCGGAGTTCTACAAAATTTCATAAGTCCCAAAAAGTTTTTTTTTTTTTCAAAATCGGCAGTTCTCGCCGGAGTTCTGCAAAATTTCGTAAGTCCCAAAAAGTATTTTTTTTTTTTATCAAAAATCGGCAGTTCTTGCCGGAATTCTGCAAAATTTCATAAGTCCCAAAAAGTATTTTTTTTTTTTTTTTAATCGGCAGTTTTCGCCGGAGTTCTGCAAAATTTCATAAGTCCCACAAAGTATTTTTTTTTTTCAAAAATTGGCAGTTCTCGCCGGAGTTCTGCAAAATTTCACATTTTCCAAAAAGTATTTTTTTTTTTTTTTTTTAAATCGGCAGTTCTCGCCGGAGTTCTGCAAAATTTCATAAGTCCCAAAAAGTATTTTTTTTTCAAAAATTGGCAGTTCTCGCCAGAGTTCTGCAAAATTTCATAAGTTCCAAAAAGTTTTTTTTTTTTTTTTTTTCAAAAATCGGCAGTTCTTGCCGGAGTTCTGCAAAATTTCATAAGTCCCAAAAAGTTTTTTTTTTTTTTTCAAAATTGGCAGTTCTCGCCGGAGTTCTGCAAAATTTCGTAAGTCCCAAAAAGTATTTTTTTTTATTTTTTATTTTTTAAATCGGCAGTTTTCGCCGGAATTCTGCAAAATTTTATAAATCACAAAAAGTATTTTCTTTTTTTTCAAAAATCGGCAGTTCTCGCCGGAGTTCTGCAAAATTTCATAATTCCAAAAAGTTTTTTTTCTTTTCAAAATCGGCAGTTCTCGCCGGAGTTCTGCAAAATTTCGTAAGTCCCAAAAAGTATTTTTTTTTTTTATCAAAAATCGGCAGTTCTTGCCGGAATTCTGCAAATTTTATAAGTCCCAAAAATTTCATAGTCC
>JASTWO010000988.1:0-28669 GCA_030770215.1 Temnothorax americanus
GTGTAAAATTAAAAGAACGCAAAATCTTAGAACTAGGATTACAAAGTAGATGATAGAACACTAAAGAAAATGACATTACCATCTTAACACTATTCGTGTCACGTCTCAGTACGAGCCTGCCTGTTTCTATCTTTACTCCCTCCCCTCCTTACCGGAGCAGCTACGGGGATAAATGCCCCGACACCCGACACGTAGCTCGTCAAAGGAACCTCGAAAAAAAAGGTCTTCGATGCCATCTCTTCCTGCGTTCAACTTCATAGTTTAAGTCATGTAAATTTCTTTTAAAAAATTAAATTATTATATTAATTAAATTAGGTTTAATAATTAAATTAGGTTATAAAAAAGCTATGCCGGTTCTGGATCAAGGCCAGGTGCTCGCGCAGGGTGCGGGGCGAAAAAATCTCGCGGGGATCTCAGTGTGGAGAGGGAATGACGTCATCGGCATGGCCGCCGAGATCCCCTTGCCCCCGCACCCCGCGCGAGCACCACGCCTTGATCCAGAACCGGCATAGCCTATCTACTGCGGTGCGATCGTCGGTCCTTTTTGAGTCAGAGAATATAATCCCTAACTCAGGATCGGACCTTGTGCGATTTTCGAGAAAGGATAATGAGAGTGGGTGAGGTTTAAGTTATAAATGAACGCAGATTGAGAAATTAATATTTAACATAAGATAAACATTTAGGTAATCATTTAGTACAACTAATATAGCTAGTTGAAACAATACATGGAATGCTCCTCCTCCCTAATCCTTTGCCCTGACAGGGCGTGGTGTGCGCTTCATGGTGACGCTACAGTGATCACAATTTTATCGTACATCATGAAGCGTTTCTCTTGGGACAATAATCAGGTGGTTTCCCCTTGCCTGCCTGACATGAGAATTAGGGTAATAAAATTGAATACATTATAAGTGTGGATTGTCGGATGCATATGTAATGTGTGTGCGGTGTGTGTTCTTCGCGGGTGTTACATTGTGTGCGGGTGTGACAGGCAGGATTTTTGAAGGGAAAAACCTAATGCACATCCTGCCCGCTATTATTACAGTTAGTTTTAGGATTGAAGTTACATGAATTTAACTATGTATGTGTGGGATGTATATGAGTATTTGAATTAATTAAACATAAAGGAAAATAAGTAATATCTATACTATAAGGCGTGTTAATTATCAGTCTATGGTGATCACCTCGGAATCGACTACTTCCTCGATGGTGACTGTGAAGCGATAGAATAACTCTTAGGAGGTAAACGGGAAGTTCGTACAGGAATTCATGGTGAGGATAAAAACGAGAGTGAAGTGGCAAGAATCGGCCCTGAGGATGACCAACGGACTTCGTTAATGTCGAACTCCTCAGGACCAATGGTAAAAGTCCCTTCCAGAATATGTTTAGTATAGGGGAAAAAATACGCGGGTATATTGAGAAGGAAATGCGGGTATTGAGAACCTTCCTCGAGAACCGCGGTTGAGGCGGTCGACAGCGTCGGGGATGGTCCTCTGGAAAGTTCCTCGAAAGGAACAGGGAAATATGACCTCTCATGTATGGGAGAAGGATTGGAGGCAGGCAAGAAGGAGGGAGAATCGGAAAGTTCACTGGAACGAACCGGGGAATACGAAGGTTCAAACAAGGGAGAAGAATCAGGGGTGTCGGGGAGTACGCGATAATTTGCAACCCGATTTCCCTCGGTCTTGCCTAGCCGAGGGAGCGCGGCTGCAATTGGATTGACTTACCGCCAAACGATAGCTCAAAAGGGGATACCGAGGTCCGATTCCTTACCGTAATTCCGGTATCTAAGGTTTTGGACGATACCTTGTGATTGGGCGCTAGGTGCAATTATAGACGCGCACCACGTCTCGGCAATGCTCACCGTAGCCTTAATGGCCTCGTCGCGAGCTCAGGGCGTAAGTCCGCGCGAAAGAGGTGGAGGTGGAGAAGGAGCTCGGAAAACTAGGGCCGGATATCGCTCGATGGGCCGGTGCCAACGCGGCAATCGGATCGGCCGTTAGCGCGCGCGGAGTGCGTGGCGTTCACGCCCGCAAGACTCCCTTCGCGGCCGAAGCTCTCAAGCGAGCCCCGCAATCTCGGTCTGGATACGCGCGACCACGCGGTAACGCCAATCCGCCCCCGTCTTAATCCCCCGATTCCGAACGCACGGCGGTTCTCATACGCACGACGTGAACGATCTTTATCTACCCGACATGACAGTTCTCACCGACTCGACATCAACGATTCGCACACGCACGACACAATATACGCAACGCCACGCAATGGCGCGCTCGCGAGATCCTTCCTCGAGCCGCCGCGACGATATTTGCCCGCGCACGCGACGCAAAATATCCGCGAGGCTCGCGATACACTATAAGATGCCCGGCGCGGTCCCTCCCGACACGCACACGGGGCTTTCGTACACGACACGCGACAATATACCCAAATACGCAACTCTAAACACAATATGCACCGGAGCGTACCGCCTGCGCACGCCTCCGTCCGCGATTCGCAAAACACGCACCACGATAGCCGCGAATTGACTGCACCCACGACGGCGGGAGCCGGTAGCTAGATACGGCACGCAATCAGGCCGATTCACACGGTAATCTAGTCGATATACACGCTTACTTGCGCCGGGTCGCGACCGAGATCGAGCCCACAATTACTTGATAGCACCGGAGTGGAGATCTTACAAGTCTCGCTGCTCGCTGCTGCTCGGCGGCGTCGGGGCGCTTGTTCAGGTGTGGCTCCTCGTTGGCGGCTCGATCGACAGTGAGGAGTGGTCGGTTCGGCGGGACTACGCCGGGCCCCCGCACTTGCGCCCTTAAGCTCGCGGTTCTTCCGCCCCGCCGATTGGTCGTGTGTGTCGCCCTGTTCGCGACGTTGCAGACGATTTTTCGCCATTTTCCCGCGGCCCGTTTGATTTGGCTGCTGGTTGCGCACTGGCCCCTCGCGGTTTCCTGCCCGGCTGGCCAGGCCGTGGCGGCGCCGCTCGGCCCTCGGAGCGCCGTTGGGGAGAGTGTGTGGGTCGCCCACCCGCGCTGCAGTCGCAGTGGTGCACCCGTGTTTATGCTGCGGCGGGACCGTGTTACGCTGTGCGAGACATTCCCGCCGCTTCTCCAGCGGCAGGCCCCGGTAGCCCGCCCGTCGGTCCGACTCCTCCGCCGTACGTCCTCCGAGCGCCCGTTCTTCCCTCGTCGCGACTACCGTCGGTACATTAGGCCGTGATCCCACGCTCCGGCACCACCTGTCGTTCCTACGGAAATTAGCCTAATAGGGTTAGTTAACGCGAGTGGCCCTTCCTCGACTCGAGTCAAGGCGCCATCCCTGACCTTCCCCTCGGCCGAGCTACCGTCTGGGCGGAGGACGCGACAAATGTCACGTCACAAATTAAAGAGGCGAGAAAGCGAATCAGGGGGAGGCGGCGACGGTGGTTCCTCCAGAAGTGCTGGTGGAGGCGGCGGAGTGGCGAGCCGCGGAGGACCGGCATTCTCCCGTTCGTGTCGGAGGAACTCTAATATTATTTTCTTAAGTCTCTTTCGCGTCTGCTTGTTCCAACGATTCCGCCCGTGTCTCGCGGCGTTTTGGGGACTTTGCAAGG
Organism: Temnothorax americanus; assembly: GCA_030770215.1. Classification (NCBI taxonomy): domain Eukaryota; kingdom Metazoa; phylum Arthropoda; class Insecta; order Hymenoptera; family Formicidae; genus Temnothorax; species Temnothorax americanus. Next base: position 3,584 of record JASTWO010000988.1, read on the forward strand.
GTTTTCAGCGGAATCACGCGAATTTACTATAAGTTAGTAGGGTTAGTTACCGTAGTACGTTAATCGCGGGGAAGTCGACTCGGGTTTGAAGGATTTAAAGGGAGAGGGTCTGCTAACCTTGCAAACAGTAATAGAAAAAAAAATTATTTTGACTCCGCCGATAGTTCAGCTAATTCATAAAAAAAAAAGCAATATACAATTAAACCATAGACTTATATAGATAGACCGGCCCCTGCCGTAAAAATACGCGTAGGAAAATAGACGGTGCAGACATAGTCCGTGGATATGGTCCTCTCTTTTTCTTCTGATCGCTTGGTGGGGATAGAAGTCTAGACTAGTGGGTACTAGTAGGGAATAGGTATGGGTAAAACGCACACATTGCTCGTCAGTAGATGAAAGGCAGTTGGAGGGGAAGGTGCATTGACGAGCTCACAGAAATTCAGCTGATGCGACAATTGAAATAAGAGGAAATAATGGCACAAATATTCTGTAAGAAAGAACTTGGTATGGAGGAAGATGTGATTTTTCATCGGTAAATATTCAATGTATATTATATTACATTATAGAATAAATTTAACCAAAAAAAGAACTGTTTTTCATACGTCTCCTCCGTGAGATTTGCAAGTAAAAATATTTATTCAAAACATTTTCTGCACGTGTGTACAAAAGAATATTTGGAAATTGTCGTTCTTTATTATATAAAAATAATAGTAAAATGTCAAAAAATGTCTTAAAAGATTTGAAAGTTATAATAACAATAAAAAAAATTGTAAACTTATTTAGAACAATACAATTATAGATTCTGCTTTGCGTAAAATGAAATGTACTGTACTGTGTCTAAAAATGCCTTTTCCAACATATGCATGCGTTAGATAAGATTGTACGCGTAAATATTGCATTGTGTTAAAAAAATAAAGTTGAATATTGCGTGTGTGTCCACATGTATGTGTGTGTGATAAAAAATATTAATTTGATATACACATTATTTTCATTTTTTGTTTTATACCAAAGTATACCGAAAAGAGAGGATGTAAGATTAAAATGGCTCGATGCTATAGGGAGAGAAGTCTCCAAAAGTAGAAGGGTATGTAGCAAACATTTTCATGAACATTGCATCTTTTATACCTGCATGAAAAATGGAAGCATAAAAAGATGTTCGCGTCCAGGAGCTATTCCCTACATTGCATCATACGAAAGAAATGTTAAGGTAAATTATAAATATTTTAACAAAGTATTGTTCATAATTAAATTATACTGATTTTCATAAATAATGTTATCTCATAATTTTTAGACATGAAAGTACTATTATCATTAATAACAATCTGGATTCTGAAAATTCAATTAATAAAAATCTGAATTCTAAAAATGTGGTTGACAAAAATTTAAATTCTAAAAATCTGATTGCACATGAGTAAGTATTCCATTCTTGTTAAATTAAATTATTAGTTTACCTAACAAGAATTAACAAAAACGTGTTTTGATTGAACAAACAGAGATAGTGTAAAAGTCAGGCAAGTACGTATGGACAATAAGGATTACAAACAAGATTCCTTTAACCTTGAACATACAACATGTGAAACACAATTAGAAACTGAAAATATTCAAAAAGTAGTCAATACAACAATAAAAAGGTATGGTTAATATTAAAGGACGCGATAACATCTTTCGATTATATTTTATTATTAATAATTGTGTTCTATGTATATAGAAACAGTGAAAGTGGAGAAGTCAACCAAAAACGCCGTCGTCTTACAAATAGATATGTTGGTGATTTTTGTCGTGATGATTTTACATCCAATAATGATTGGAAATTATTTAGAAAGTATTATGAAAAAACATCACAAAAGTTAAAAGTTTTTCAAGCAAGGGATAGACGTAAAATTAAAAGAATTAAAACTTTGAAAGATACAATAGTTCATTTGAAAACTAACTGATTGATTCATAGCGAGGTTGCTACTGTTAAGTAAAATATGATGTTTTTAGGCTGCTGACACAGGCCCATATTCATAGCTGTGGGTGGTTGTTGTCAATCGCAACGTGGTCAAACGGGACGCTCCCGTCTCTTTTAAATATAATTGAATAAAGTAGTAATAAAATAGAATAGAATACAAGTGTAAAAGAGTAATATAGTAGAATAGCTCCAATGATATAATAATTAAGTTAATTGTCGTTCTGCGAAAACAAAATCTACTTGGACTGTATATTCCTTATTGTATCTCGTTTATCCTTTTTTTTCCTTTTATAACACAATGCATTAGTATTAGTACGTTTTAAAGGAAAAACAATTTACAAATATAATAAGAAATCAGAAATAATGCTATATATATGTATATTCTTATTTGAAATGACGTAAAAATGAAACTTTGTTATGAGTCCGGATCGTCCTAATTGATCAGCTGTACGCAGACCCATAAAGTGATTTACCGCCTGAGAATTGAAACATCTATGATATTTATAGTCAATTATATTTTGAGATTATCTTTAGACGTTTTTTTAAGATGCTGTAAGCAAAGTACAAAACCATATTAACACATTAGGGCTATTACGTATATCTTATAATACAGTTGTGACGTTCGTCGATACATTTCCCTTTTTTTCTCTCTCTCTTTTGGACGCCCATGCGTTAATTCTCTCCTGTAGCGTGCGTCTTATTGTTAGTTGCCTCATTGTACACTTTAATTATTAAGAGTATTATTAATAATCGCTTGTCCTATTTTGCGGAGATACTAGACCAGTAATAGGGAGAACGTGACTTCGGTCGGCAATGTTTTAATTCATTAAAACGGAATGATAACGGACATAACTCCCGTAGCGTTCGCCGGCCCTACCGCGCGGCGAGCGTTATCGGACCGCCTGTTATCTTGCCTATTCAGCACCATCCTCTCAACGCGTACAGTACATCTTCATTCCTTATATTTTCCGCCGTACACAACGCAAAAACGAATTAACTAAATATCGTTAGCGACAAACCATTTGAGCCTACCGAACGCGTTTGTTTCCTAGTATTGTTACTTATTATTGCACTACGCGCTTGCCCACGCGCGCGCGTACTCTCGCAGTTCGCTATCTTATGTTTTGCCTTCGCTACGTAGCTGTAGATAGATCAATCCTTATTAACGTAGATTAACGGGCGTAATTCCGAGCCAGCCGCCTCACGATAATACAGCCATGAAGTAAAGAAACTACCACACGTATACGACGCTATCGCAGTTCAAGTTTCGGCACGCGCATCGCATGTACCCCTCGAATAAGTTTCGTTAACTTCTTATTATTTTTATTCATAACCGGTGTAACGGTAACGATGGCCTCCTGTACGTATGGCGGCATAATAGACCACCACACACACCCGACAACACACACACGATTATCATCCCGTCTCAGGGATAGTTGTAATAAACAATTACACTGACCGGTTATGTAAGCTGGATGCGGCTCGCGATCCGCGTAGATACAACTTAAAGGGACAATAGTTAATAACTTTTTATAACGGCTTGGCAATAGATTAATAATAATGTTAAGGAATGCATGTCGTCAACAGTTCCGAGAAGGCGCGCGGAGAGCCAGATGCTCTCACGCTCACCCGAGCCGGTTATCTCGATACGGATGCTGTCATCAGCACCTTCCCAGGGCGAATACGCCTCGCTTCTAACCGCTAGAAATAATTAATTACAAACTCTCTTCGAATTACAGTAAAGAATTTTGGAATCAATCACGAATTATTATCAGAAACGGTACAGATGTGCATCAGCAACGACAGCGATAGCGCCGACGCTAACCGCTCGCCTTCTCCCGCGCTAGAGACTGCCTAGAAATCTAGGATCATAAGCTAGATCGAAGTAGAAGCAACCCTATGTAGTAGTTAAGTTATCTATTTAAATTTATCCGTAACAAAAAATAGGAAGCAAGGGAAAACTCCCGTACTGAGCGACGCTTGCACTTGATACGCACGGCCCGGGGGCCCTCCTCCTACCCCCGTACCGCGCCGCGCTCAGCAATATAAGGCCCTGCCTCGAAGCGCGGGCACGTCTTGTGTCGCGAATTTTTCAAGTGAAAGTCAGCGAAGGCTTCGTCGAATAGAATCAGTGCAAACGCCACTCGAGACCCTCAGGTAACCAGCCTGAAGGTGCGTGACACCGAATATTCACATTCACAAGGTGGCAGTTCCATTCGACAACGATGACCACCTTCGATCAGATCTTCGAGTAACGAAATCTCGTAAGTCGCGACCTCGCGCCACTCTACCGTCGCAAAAGCGCCCGCCTGTTCTTCCGCTCGGCCCGGGCAACGCTTTGTCTCCGCTATCGCGTCCCGCCACGTATGTAACAGCCGTCTCAAATTCATTGACATAGAATCGTAATTGTATTACTTTTGTGATCGTACGAGAAATTCTTTCTATTCAGCAAAATTGACTGCGAAGCCTCTCAATACAAATCATACGAAAGATATAAGGCTCTGGTTTCTATTTTTCGTACATCTATATATATATTCCGTAGCATTTATGTGTTATTAAACCGCCGGACGTAACACAGTACTAGAGCCGCTTCGCGCGGGCTCAAAATCTATTCCCCTCTCCCCAAACTCACCCATTAATTAGGAGCACCAAATTTGATGTTCTTTCTCCTCAAACTTTAACCTACACATTTTTGAATTCTTTTTTAATAAATAATAAATAATAGATAATATTATAGATTAGAATATTGTCAAATATTTCAAAAATGTAATCCCTTATATTGAAATCTTTAAATTTTATTTTTGCTCGCGCCTCGCGTGTTTTCACCCTCCGCTGACCCACCATTATCGACTCTCTTTCATTTTATTTTTTTTTCTGTTCCTTCTTTTTTCTATTTTGTTTAAAAATTCTACCTGGTTTAGTTTTACATTTGCTACTTTTCTGTTTTAATATCAATTTATTTATTCTTTTCTTTCGCCCGCGTTTTGCGCGCTTTCACCCTCTGAAAAATTATTCATTAATGAAAAATTAAACTTATCTTCCAAAAATTAAACAAATTTTGGCACTGGTTTCAAGAAAATTGGTCCATTAATACGTTTATTACTGAAAAATTAAATTCATTGTAGCCTTCTCCAAAAAATTGGAAAAATTTTGGGACCGATTTCAAAATTTTTCAAATTTTTCGGTGATAGCGATAATGTGTATAATTTTTCATAACCGATTTTTTGGAAACCGGTTCCAAAATCAGTAACAAAAAATTATCCATAAAAATTATCCATAAAAAAAACCAGCTTAATATCTCAAAATTTGCGGAAATTAAAGCAATCACGTACATTTTTTTAAACAGAAATTGAAAACCCCTTTATTATATTAACAATTTTTCTAATTCTATTACATTCTTTAGTTCTTTTTTGTTTCCTTGTTGTTTAGGTGTTCCTTGTTTAAAAACGTTGTCATTTACAACCGCATCGAATAACGTCAAGAGAAAATATCGATCTCCAGGCAATCCAGATCACTATAATTCTTTAAGATTCGGTCAAAATTCCCCAAAAATTGGAACAATTTCGGTACCGGCTTCCAAAAAATCGGTAACAAAAAATTATACACTTTACAGCACTCCCCGGAAATTTATGTATTTTAATAAAAAAATTTTATTTTGTACTGTTACCTCTGTAATTCTTTGTGACCACTAAAAATTACACATGTAAACTTTGTATTTAAATATCTTGTATTTCCTTGTTAAATTTAAATAAAATTTTTTAATCTTATAAAATTGTTATTATATACATTCTTTTTCTAATTGACACCATGTAAAAATTTTTTAAAGTAGTGCAACAATTATTTTTTGAGGCAATATATATGTTCTCTCTGTAAATGGCGCTGTAATTTAAAGAGATATCGTTTCTTTTTTGTAATTGTAATAGATCACTTAAAGCGCGACTCTTTTTTGATAAGGTAACATGATTTTGTGATGTGTATCACTCGGGTTATAATTTTTTAGAAATAAAGATACTACTACTTACATAAGTATTATAAAATAATCGCAAATACAGCTTAAAACTACTTTATTGACTTGGACTCTTAATCCACGGCTTAATCCGATCTGGAAACAGTATCGAATTATACGGTTTAGCAGATACATTAAACCCTGGAATGTCTTGAACAACATATCGATTTTTATCAAGGGTTTTTCCTATCATATACGGCCCTTTATAATTAGGTTTAAGTTTCTTATCCTCGCCTGACTTAAGTATTGTATCTCAAATCATTACGTAATCTCCGGGATGATACTGGGTTTGTTTCTTATGACGTTTATCATAAACAACTTTATTATAGTTTTTTATTTCATCAGCCGCATCGAGCGCTAATTTAAGTTGTGAGGTGACATTTGTCGCGTCCTCCGCCCAGACGGTAGCTCGGCCGAGGGGAAGGTCAGGGATGGCGCCTCGACTCGAGTCGAGGAAGGGCCACTCGCGTTAACTAACCCTTTTAAGCTAAATTCCGTAAGGATGACCGGTGGTGCCGGAGCGTGGGATCACGACCTAATGTACCGACGTTAGTCGCGACGAGGGAAGAACGGGCGCTCGGAGGACGTACGGCGGAGAGATCGAACCGACGGGCGGGCTACCGGGGCCTGCCGCTGGAGAAGCGCCAGGAATGTCTCGCACAGCCTAACACGGCCCCGCCGCAGCATAAACACGGGTGCACCACCGCGACTGCAGCGCGGGTGGGCGACTTGCACATCTCCCCCGACGGCGCCCCGAGGACCGAGCGGCGCGGCCACGGCCTGGCCAGCCGGGCGGGAAACCGCGAGGGGCCCGCGCGCAACCAGCAGCCAAATCAAACGGGCCGCGGAAAAATGGCGGAAAATCGTCTGCAACGTCGCGAACAGGGCGACGCACACGACCAATCGGCGGGGCGGAAGAACCGCGAGCTTGAGGGCGCAAGTGCGGGGGCCCGGCGTAGTCCCGCCGAACCGACCACTCCTCACTGTCGATCGAGCCGCTGCGCGCTGACGAGGAACCACCCCTGAACGAGCGCCCCGACGCCGCCGAGCAGCAGCGAGCAGCCAGACGTGTAAGATCTCCACTTCGGTGCTACCAAGTAATTGTGGGCTCGATCTCGGTCGCGACCCGGCGCAAGTAAACGTGTATATTGAATAGATTACCGGGTGAATCGGCCTGATTACGTGTCGTATTCAGCTACCGGCTCCCGCCGTCATGGGTGCCAGGAAAATTATTGCGGCTGTTTGTCGGGATTGTGGGCCCGTGGCCGGCCGAGATCGTAGCCAGAAGCCTCTCTGAAAGCCCTACTCGAAAGCTCGCGTACGATCGGCAGTCAATTCGCGGCTATCGCCGTGCGTGTTTTGTGAATCGTGGACGGAGGCGTGCCGCGGGCGGTACACTCAGGTGCATATTGTGTTTAGAGTTGCGTATTCGGGTATATTGTTGCGTGTCGTGTACGGAAGCCCCGTGTGCGTGTCGGGAAAGACCGCGCCGGGCATCTTGTGGTGCATCGCGAGCCTCGCGGACATTTTGCGTCGCGTGCGCGGACAAATATCGTCGCGCCGGCTCGAAGAAGGATCTCGCGAGCGCGCCATTGCGTGGCGTTGCGTATATTGTGTCGTGCGTGTGCGAATCGTTGGTGTCGAGTCGGTGAGAATTGTCATGTCGGGTGGATAAAGATCGTTCATGTCGTGCGTATAAGGATCGCCGTGCGTTCGGAATCGGGTTATTAAGACGAGGGCGAATTGGCGTTACCGCGTGGTCGCGCGTATCCAGACCGAGATTGCGGGGCTCGCTTGAGAGCTTCGTTCGTGAAGAGAGTCTCGCGGGCGTGAACATCACGCACTCCGCGCGTGCTAACGGCCGATCCGATTGCCGCGTTGCGTTGGTACTGGCCATTTGAGCGACGTCCGCCCCTGGTTTTCCGATACGATTTGTTCGCCTATTATGTGAAATATACCTACTTAATATTGTTTATTGCCGAGCTTTATTTTGTGTGTCGGTTGTGTCACGCTCCTTCTCTACCTCCACCTCTTTCGCGCGGACTTACGCCCTGAGCTCGCGACGAGGCCATTGAGGCTACGGTGAGCATTGCCGAGACGTGGTGCGCGTCTATAATCGCACCTGGCGCCCAATCGCAAGGTATCGTCCAAGACCTTAGATACAGGAATTACGGCAAGGAATCTGACCTCGGTATCCCCTTTTGAGCTATCGTCTGGCGGTAAGTCAATCCAATTGCAGCCGCGCTCTTTCGGCTAGCGAGACCGAGGGAAATCGGGTTGCAAAATTTTAATAAGTTAAGCTTCTCGCTCTTCATCAACAACGAATTCAACTTTAACGAGATTGTTGAGAAATCTAATCAAATCTGCGTCTGCATGACTGCGCTGCTCGTAACCCAATAGCATCTTGGAGGGAGTACCTTTTAGCGAGGAATGATGAGTATTATTAATTATATACTGGATAGTATCCATTGACGCACTCCAGTCGCGTGACTCCCCAACGAGTTTCTTTAACGACAATTTCAAAAATCGATTAACGCTTTCGACGATACCATTCGCCCATGGTGCGGCGACTGCTACCTGTCTATGTTTTACATTAACGAACTGAAGAAATTCGGAATACTCTTGCGAGGTGAACGCCGTATCTCTATCCGTTACTAATGTTTGTGGGGATTTCCAAAAAAGTTGAATAAATTGGAAAAACATTTAATTGTCTTTTTAGAGCTAGTGGTTTTTATCGCGAACAACGATGTGAATCGTGTAAATACGTCAATTATGAGTAAAATATGTTTTAAACTGTGATTCAGTTAATGGACCGAAATGATCCGCGTGAAGAACTAGAAATGATTCGGTGGGACTGTCAGTTTCCTGTATCTCACCTTCGCGAGAGTTTGCCGACGTGTTATTAGTAGGTGAATAACGGGCACTCCGAACCCAGAGATCTCGCTTGCGGTTAATGGGGTCGGGGGGGGCTTCGCTGCCGCGGGGGGAGCGCCGTAAGCGGTGGGCGAGGGGGTCGAGGGACGGTGTTAACTCGTTCGAAGTCGTTCTTCTGGACGTTTCGGGGGGTGGGGAGAACGACGCGTTTGAGGTGGTTCGTTTCGCGGGGGGGTCTCGCGCGCCCGTCTTCGTCGTCGTCGTTTTTTTTTTACTCTTGGACCGAAGGTCGTTTCTATTCGCAACGCGACTGCGGGGGGTAAGCGCGGTCGCGCGGAGATGGGTATACGGATTTTGGAAAAAGGGAAAACAGAAAGAGAAAGCGCACAGAAGAGATACGCATATAGTTTTTTATTTATTCAAAAAATAATACAACCGCGTTTACATTGTTTCGTTTGCGCGAATATATACATTTCGTAGACGCGACATTGTTATAAAAATTGGAAACAAAGCGCGGCTATCTCGCAGTCGACGATGTTGTCAGGATCGAAGAAATTGCTCTTCAGTATCGCAGTCTGAACCAAAGTTTCCATTTTTATCGCGGCGGCGGCTATCTCCCGATAGCGCGAAAACTTCGCGTCGACCTCCTCGGTCGCCGCGCTCAGCGCACGGACGACGCGATCCACGCAAAATTGGAGATCGTACAGCGTGAGCAAGGTTTTGCGCACCATCGCCACGCGAGCCAGGTTGGGTAGCTCCATACGTACGATCGGCCCGTTGTTGATCACTCCGAATCGCAGCGTCATCCCTCCGATCGACATCGGCGAGGGGGGGGGGTGAGTTACGTCGGAGAGAGCGCGTTCCATGCACGACAATACGTCGCGTTTGTGCTCAACCAGTCCTTTCCACATGTCGAGCGTCAGGTCCCTGCCTTGTTTGTCTCCCAGGGCGATATCCACATACGAAAGCGTGGTATGAAACTGTACCACGGCGACTTGATCGTGATACCTATGGCTATGTACTTGTAGCCAGTCGTCGTCAGCAGATAACGCGTCGTCAGGACGTGCACAGGGGGCAATTCGACGGTCTGGTCGGTGGGAAGACGAAAGTTGGAACGAAACTCCTGATGATGACGACGACAATCGTCCTCGACGGGAGGATGAGAGCTGCGACGCGACTCCTGGCGACGAGGAAGATAATGGCGATCGTCCATCAAACTAATCCTCCGCCTTTTATTGCCGTTGTCGTTCGTCTCCAAATCCGCCGTCTCCGTAGAGGAAATACTCCTCGGCGCGGGTCGATCGGCCAACGTCAAGAACATTTCGCGCCGCGGTAACCGTTTTTTTCTGACTTTTTTTCCGACGCGTCGTATTCGGCCGACGACGCGACACTGATGCCTTGGGAGGAACACGTCGGTATAAGTAGAAAAGATCTGACTTATGTCGCGCGTGGCGTGGTGTGAGAAATTTGCGCGGTCCTCTACTTCCTTCGGCGGATGCGGAGATCGGAGAGCCGAACCCCGGTGTCGTCATCGTTCCAATAATCGCTCGCCGTCGACGTTAGCGAGTTATCGTTGAGGCGTACGATTTGATCGAGGAGATCGCGCAACTGCTGCAGCAGTTCGGTCTTAGAGCAGACGATATTCAGCATCCGTAGATCGAATTTACCGGCCGACGAGACGGTCCTCGTAAATTCGTTGAATTTGTAAAACTGCGTCCGAGTGATGAAGTACAGATTGCCATCGATGTAGCGGAAGATCGACGTCACGCCGGTCGGTATTTCGGGAAACGTCGCCTCGAGGGGCGTAAATTTGGCGACTTTCTTGCTCTCGTGGCATTCGTCTATCTCGCCCACCGAGTTACCGTTGAACACCACGAAGGAACGTCCTCTGTGGGTGTTCACCGCTCCGTTGATCAACGTGTTTTCGGGAAATCCGAGTTCCTGCAGGGTCTTCGGCCAACCTGACCGCAGACTAAATTCCGGATATTGAACCAAGTATACCAAATTATCTACGAACACCACGAGATCGCCGGACGGGGATTGATAGGCGGCGGTCACGCGCGTGTAATTGTCGTGAAGAAAACTCATGTGATTTGAGAGGGCTAAAGGTCTGTTGTACGTCCTACTGTCCAGATCGATCGACCAAACGTAACGCTTGTACGAGATGTACATTCGATTTTCCAAAATCAATATCCCGTTCACACGATCGAGGGTGCACAGGTTCGGCGACGGCGGCGGCGGCGGCGTCCGACGCGGCGGATCGTTCAGAATTTTTTCACCGTACAAACGTAGAATGTCGGCGATGTCGTTTTGGTCGAGCTTCACCGGATACTTCTGGTCCGGCTGTACCGCAAACATCACCGATGTTTTGCGCCCGTTGTGCACCAATCCGAGGGAGTGGCCAATCTCGTGCGTCAGCGTGTAATGTAAATGTGCCACGGCTCGTCCCCGTCGACGTGCACCTCGGAGACGAACCCCGCTTGGTCAGTCGGGAGAGACGCGTGGGCGAGCACGTTGCCGGGGCCGTCGAATTTGTCCGAGCAAATTGCTCCGTTTATCTTGGTATTCGTGTTATAGTGACGTAGGCGTCGCCAAGATATTATAATGTCGGTGTTACGTCAGAACCCCGAAATTTAGGTACATTGGTTCGACGGATAGCAAAGGATAGGCTATCCGAGGGAGGGGGTAAAGGAAGACGTAACGAGATCTCTATGGTATCTCGGGTTCACGCTGGAAGGGCGCGTGCCTCGAGTCGAATGCACTTTCCGGGAAAACTCTAGTCGTGGGTCAACGTCCAGAAGGGACGCTATTACGCCTACTGAGAGTTTTCGTGCACTCGCGGTCCTGTTTTCGGTCAAGGATAATATCCCTATTACCGGGGATCGGACCTTGTGCGATTTAGAGAGGTAGTGAGGGGTGAGGTCTTATTTATAAATGAATAAACATTGAGTTTATTTTAATCAAATAATTACAACATTTATTGTAAAGGAATAGAACAAATATTATTACAAATTAAAGAATCATTATTGTAATATACGTTGTATATAATAATTCGTGGAAGTGTGGTGTGTGTGTGTGTGTGTTGACATTTGTCCTGGTACAAATTCGGAAGATCGGGGAGGATTTTTAAAATATTTAAATTTATTCTAGAGAAAAATGGTTATAAATTTATGATTACGTAAGAGGCTATGATTACGATATGATTAATATGGGCAATGATTGATTAACGGATAGTTATAAATTTATACATTCATATACTATTTCTATAGTAGGGGATAGGGAACGCGGGGAGAATTCCTCGAGTACTTCAATACTCGAGTCGGAAAAGGAGGGAGAGGGTGATCTGTCGCGATAGAGGGTGGTGGAACTAGAGGGGGAAGGAATTCCGTCGAAAGGAACAGGGGAGAAGTTGCAGGGTGATCTCTCCCGGAACTCCGCAAGTTCCTCGGAAGGAACTGGAGAGTAGGAAAGTTCAAAAAGGGGGAAGATTCTGGGGTATCGGGGAACACCCGATACGCAATGGAACAACAGGCAGATGAGGGAGATCGGGAAGAGGAAGAATCGGGGATAGCGAGTTCGATATGCGGAGACTGTTCGCGTGTTAGAAATGAGGCTAGGAGCTGTTGCTCCACTATGCGGGCGCGCCTGTTCCGAAATAGCCGATTGCGGATAGTTATCCCCAAGGACTTGCGGCGGTGAATTTTCGACTTCACTAAAATTATTTTATGATTTGGAATTCGAAAAAAAAAAGGAGTTTTAAAGACGATTTTATACTTATATATATATATAAATATATATACGTGTTCTCGTGTATGGTATTCACACACACATATATATATATGTATACTGTAGGGATGTATGTAGATAACCGAGCGGGTATCTCGGACTTACTGTTGACGGCTGTGATCGGGGAGTCTCTGAGGTGACTGCGCCGGATTCTTCCGGAGGTAGGTTTGGCTCGGTTCTGTGATGTGTCTTGGCGCGCACAGAATCGACTCGCGACGCGACAGAAAGCTAGTTTCGCTTAAGGAATACAGCTGGATGATAGTTGACAAGTACGGCTGGTACATATAATTTTAAGACGTCTCGGACTGGATCAGAAGTGAATCCAAGTGCGCAAAGTCGCGATTTTTATACAAAATTAAGGAGGCGGGATTATGTTTTAGTCCGATTTGATTGGGTAGAGTTCTCTTCTGATCGTGACGTATGTTTCAATTTTCCGCCTATCCCGTGGTGACTTTCCCCAAAAATCGTCGTTGCCTATGAGCAATTTTTACTTAGCGGCTATTTATTGGCGAGTACGTTATCATCTTGCCCTTTGACAGTCCCTTCCAGAGTCTTAATTTTATCAATTGCCCCGAGGCGTGGGTCTTAGGTCAAATCTGCGTTTCACGTGAGATCAGCCCTTCCGTGACCCGAGAGGTCACCCAGATCCTTATGGCGTTTTTAATTTATTGCGCCCTTTGCCACGAAATTTCGAGATAATTGAAATTTCGTGCTTCATTTCGTGGAATTAGATGGAATGTGACAAACAAGTCTATAATTTGCCTATTTTATTAGGTTCGAGTCTTCTGGAAGGTTTCGTCATTTACCATTTAATGAGCGATGACAGTTGGAGTGCATCCGCTTCGTCAATTGATAGCCGCTATTTTATGGTTTCCGTCTGTTTTGTGTGATGAGATGAGTGATTCCACGAAAGAAGGAAATCGTGGAGTCAACAGGACGTAACATCGGCATTCGGCGTTTCGGAGCGTTCGAACGTCAATGCCGAATGCTGCGACCACAGGTCGAACGCGGCCCGCGCCGTGTTCAGCTCGGTCCCGTCGGCTAAGTGAAAATTCCACGTCAGGTGCGTCTTCGGCCATTTGGACAGGCTCGCTTTCGTTCCGTGCTTCAGGATATCTCGGAAACCGCATCGCGGTTTTTTCATAAATTGCAGCGTTTTGTTGTTGGGCGTTCCGTCGCCGAGTAAATCGTAGTAATTCTGAAGATCCTCGAAGGCTTTGCGAAAAACGTCGTTTCGTCTCTGAGCCGGAACCGCGTCCACGTTTTTGGACAGATATCCGTATTTCTGCAGGTAGTCGAACGTGAGCGCGTAATTTTTGTCCGTAATTGTGGAATTGATGCAGCCCGCGGCGATAAAACACGCGGTTAACGCGATTACGCGCGCGAGCCGCATCGTCGAGAGCGAGAGAGAGAGAGACGGCGTAACCGCGATGACGGTGCGTTGCGGTTTGAGCGCGATCTGAATGCGAACGTTTACGCGATGACGCGCTCGTTAGCGACAACGCGGATAGGTGGCGGCGTAGCGGGGGGTCTCGGGCGTGAAAAAAAATGCGTCGAAAATCCCGGCGGATGAGTCGGCCCGATAAGGAAAAATTGCGTCAACAATTCCGGCGGATGAGTCGGTTTGATTTAAAAAAAATGCATTAATTATTTTCCTCGATGCGTATTTTCCGTCAATTCATATATTTTTTTCGACGCAATATAATGCATTAATTATTTTCCTCGATGCGTATTTTCCGTCGATTCATATATTTTCCTCGACGCAATAAAATACTATTCTTAGTATATTTTTTCTGCCGCAACACCCCTTTTTTACCATATATTAGAACTCGAGATTAGACTTGGGCGTAGTCTGGCGATGGAAAAACTTAACGATTTAAAAAGCGTGTGTGATGTATTACATAATCACACCACAGCCCTGACGAGGGAGGTTGAGGATTATTGCGACACGCTGCGGCAGTTGCAGCAGCGCGTGAAGAGCTTAACGGAAAAGGTGCCTCCCTGTCTGGAACTCATTGTTCGCGTGGACGATGACGCCGTAATGCTCGAAAAAACGTGAGTATCGCTTTCAAACGTGAAATTATTTCTTATAATATAATCAAACGATAAATTTTATATTTATGTATATTTATATTTATTTACAAGTATTTATATTTATTATTTATATTTATATTTATTTATATTTATTAATTGTATTTTTTGCGTAGGACCATCATGACTTCCTTGGCGAAAAAATCTCGCCACCAGATCAAATTGTTTGTGACGAAACTTCGTGGGATGCATAGGGACATCGCGCGGCTGGACTCGCACGAAGAAGCGGGTCGTCGCGAGAGAGACGACGACGAGGGGGATCGTACGAACCCGAACAGCCAAGAAACAGTGATACACATCAACGACGATGTCCCCGTAAGTTGGGCCACCCAATGTGAAAAAATGTGAAATACGATGTATTGAAAAAATTTATTAAACGACAGAAGTTTATGTACAAAATGCTATATATAAAATTGTATTACAAATAAATATTAGTAGGCATACTATAGGGGATTCAGAATCAGGCTTACGTGACGGTGGGTCGGGGGCAGGAAGCGGAACGCGTGGGGGCTGCCATAAGCGGTGGGCGAGGGGATGGCGTCGGCAGACGGGGGCCGCCCCGCCGCTGCTTTTCTAACTCAGGATAGTGGGGGGAAGCGAGGGGCGCCACCACTCTCGCCCGGCGCGAGAGGGCGGGCCATTCCGAATTCCCCCCTCTAAGTCAATCGCGGGCGGCCCCGTCTGCCGACGCCATCCCCTCGCCCACCGCTTATGGCAGCCCCCACGCGTTCCGCTTCTTGTCCCCGACCCACCGTCACGTAAGCCTGATTCTAAATCCGCTTTTCTAACTCAGGATAGTGGGGGGAAGCGAGGGGCGCCAAGAGTTATATGCTGCCCTATTGACATCCGCCGAGCGATAAGCGAATCCTCGCGCAATTGAATCGTCAGGTCGTCAGTTATTGTAGACCCGACACGTGTGGTGGGGGGAAGCGAGGGGCGCCAAGAGTTATATGCTGCCCTATTGACATCCGCCGAGCGATAAGCGCGAGCCAAAGCGAATCCTCGCGCAATTGAATCGTCAGGTCGTCAGTTATTGTAGACCCGACACGTGTGGTTTCTTGGAGGTGGGTTCTCCTTCCTCTTCGCTGGCTTCTTCCATCAATGCTTCCCAATCGTCCAAATAATTATGTTCGTTCCATTCCGGCCTTTCGTAACACCAATACTCGGCTACATCAGCGACATCTGCAAGCGGATGTGGAAATCCATATGCCAATATACGTGCCGACGGACTATTTGCTGGAACTTCGTACATCCCTCCGTAGTTTGAAAATATATAATAAATCCCATTTAATGATACATAATCTCCTATATCAATATACGGAAAAATATCCGCTGAGGCATCTTCCCACGTATGACGCCACCAGTAACGCATTCTATCCAGTTGAAACGATTCTCGTTTTTCGTTAAACCAAGCTTTCCAACAATAACGACAATCTTCTTGAAGAGTTTTAGGTAAATCTTGTATTATTTTTCCCAAATCTTTTTCAGTCCGCGCTGTTTCCACTAATACTTTCATCGCTGCCTGTACCAACGTATCTATTGGTTTGCGATGTGCGTTGGTTGCCATCTCGCTGGATTCTGTACTTTCCAGTTCCAGTACCCATGGTTTTATCTATCTACATTCCGAATTCCCCCCTCTAGGTCAATCGCGGTTATCTCTCAAAGCTATTTCCAGAGTTATATGCTGCCCTATTGACATCCGCCGAGCGATAAGCGCGAGCCAAAGCGAATCCTCGCGCAATTGTATCGTCAGTTTGAAGTTTGCGAAGGTTATATTTTCATAAGAACTACTGAAATCTACATTGTAATAATCGTACGGACAGAAACAATTTCAACAACGTACGCGACATTTCGCCGTCGTCGTCGTCGGAGATCGTCTCCGTTTGCGTGATCGCGGTTATCTCTCAAAGCTACTTCCCGAGTTATCTGCTGCCCGACTGACGTGCGAGGCAACGCAAATTTTCTCGCGCAATTATATCGTCAGTTTGAAGTTTGGGAAGGTTCTATTTTAATAATAATTTACTGAAATCTACATTTCAATAATCGTACGGACAGAAACAATTTCAACAATGTACGCGACATTTCGTCGTCGTCGTCGTCGTCGTCGGAGATCGTTTCCGTTTGCGTGATCGTGGTTATCTCTCAAAGCTATTTCCAGAGTTATCTGCTGCCCTATTGACCCCCGTACATCCGCCGTCGAATCGTTATCGGGCGCTATATAAGCGCGGGAAGAACGCGAATTCTGAATTGACAATCGTCGAGCGATAAGGGCGAGACAACGCGAATCCTCGCGTAATTGTCAGTTTGAAGTTTGTGAAGCTGCGAGAACGTTGACGCTCGTTGTTCGCGCGGTACATCTGTATGGAGACAAATAGTGCCATGGAGAGTCAAATGAAAGATAAGGCTCTAATGTCGTTGTTGGACGAACCGTTGGAGGATCAGGTCGTAGAAGTCGAATGCGTAGACTCGACGGATATCGAGTCGGTCAGTTTCACTTTGCTCGATTTGTTGCGCGAAATTTGGAATCCTGAATGTTCGGCGTCGCAGAATTTGAGACTGTTGCTCGCAAGCGTCTCGAAGTACCTGACGACTATGAATCAGAAGCGAACCGATTGCGACGTACGTCGTATGCGCGAAGGCAGCAACATAAAGAGCGTGCTGACAGAGCTCCATAAATTGTGGTTGAAGGAAGGTCCTAAGAGTCCTACCTGTTCCGTGAATGAAATGTATAATTTCATTCGTGATCGACTTCCGTAGAAGTTGTATTCATCATTAGTGAGTGATCTAATGACACAAGATACCTTTTACGAATGGATTAATTATCACGACAAATACGTCAAAAGTTTACCCGTTGGTGCGGGAGGGGATATCCCCGCCGCGGTTTCAACGGATCATTCGTACAGCCCAGAGAAGCGAGACGAGGAGGAGGCAGGATGCAGCGGCGGCGGGCTCGACGCGTTGTTCGACCTGAAGGAGTCTGGTCGCGATCTCGATCGTATTCCGCAGCATATATCGAAGATGAAAGATCGACGGATGCTTACCGTGAGGTCCCCCGGGGAGATCGGATCACAGTTGATCCGTCTGGACGTCTACGACATCAAGGATATCGCGAACAAGGAGAAACGTGATTGGTGGAAATACGCGAAATTACGATCTCAGATCCTGACCACTTTGTCGCGTACGGATCGCAAGCGACTATTAGTGCGTCAGTTATTGGATCAAGCGGCGGACGATTTGAGGAAGATTCCCGGGCTTACGAAGGAGACGAGGAACGTCATACATGAAAGCGGCGTTTAAATATATCGCGAATATGTACGTCTTAATAATGTTTTTGAAAAAGACTTATTATTATTATATTCTTTTATCAAGATACACGTTTATTCAACATCTTTTTTTTCATTACAGAGGTACATCATACCGCAAGCCGTCAGGCCCCCCCCCCTAGTGGAACCACCCACTACTCTACACAAAAAAAAAATGTAATATGTAGAAAAAAAATACATTATCCTAACTACAACACGGCTGTCTCATTTATATAATACAATAAAAAGCGTTACAGAATGTCGAGACGCGCGCGACGTTCCGCCCACCAATTGTGTAACTTGCACACGTTCTCCATGGCGCAGTTCCTCGCGTGGCGTCCGCAGAGGAAAGATCGGGTTGCACTGAGAGTCTCTAGTCGACCGATGTCCTCGTATTCGACGTCCATCGACTCGATCTTAACGTTGAACTCACCAACGGCGTCGCCGAGAATCTCCTCCAACTATCCTTTCTTTTCAGCGCCTTTCACGTAAACGAGTTTGAGCGTCTCGCAGTTCAGCCCATCGCACACGGCGCTTCGGATGATCGTTCTCGCCCGAACGTAATTCACGTCTCCATCGTTCCATTTGAAACCATGATGATTCGCCGTCAACCAGCACGCCCGTGATTTTTCCGCTCTTGTTAGAAGATTCCACGCCAATGGCGCGCAAAACACGTAGTGAATCAGTTCCTTTTCGTCTCGGAGCACGGCCACTTCTTTAACTGTAAACTTTTCGCGGATAACGAATCCCTGCAGATCCACGAATATCGGTACGTCGCGGTCGGCGGACATCGTCTCTCTCTCTGTACGGTCACTACGGTCAGTCGCTACCCCCACTCAGTATGAACCTGCAGCTTATCGCGATTTCGTCAGACAAATATATACGTTCTTCTTCTTCTTCTGTTTTCCTTTACACGATCTTGCGGACTATGTTAGTCAGCGGATTGTACTCGATCACGCGATCGTGGATGATGAGACAGTAGGCCGTCGTATTGGAATCTATATTACGTTTGCAATCGAACTCTATGCGAACGTCTACGGTGGCGCTTTTGACGGATTCGTTCTGACGAGAACAGTCGATGACCACGAACGGGCCCCATTTGTCGAATTCTTCCATCGTTAGGAGCGCGTTCTCTCGCTCGCATCCGTAATACGACTTTCGAAATTTCGCGTACATCTCGTAAAGTATGGCCGTTCTACGCTTCTCAAAATCCAAGTTCATATCGTCGTAGGGATAAAAATCTGAATTAAGGTACAGTTTCACATTGGTGAGATTACCATCGTCAAACTCGGAGGCGTGTTTCAATAAGTTGTTGGACCTTCCGGTTTGTAGCGCGAAAATGACGTATCGCGGTTTCTCAAGTTGGGTCGCTGCTTTCACAGCCCACGAATGCCTGTTCGTGGTTTGGAGCAAAGGGTACTCGTACAGATCCCATGAGCGGAAGCCCATACTTAGGTATCGTCCGCTCTCCAACGTTCGTAAAAGGGACAATTTATTGACGTCGTTCAGCACCACGTGCGGCATTCGCCATTGCACTTTCAACAGAGTAATCGTAGGATTCTTGTGACGTTCCGGTTTCGTGATGATGCAATTAGCGTCGGTTCGGGAACGTATCAGAATAAGTTCGTGTCGCGCGTTTATCACCACGTGTTTGTAATCCTCGCAAAAACCTAGCAGAACGTTAAGGGGTACGCAGAAATTGAAATCGCCGATTCTAGTTCTCGAACGAGGTCCCACGTATTCGTTGATCACAATCCATCCAGCGTTTTGCAGCTTCCTGCTTCTCTCGGTGGTCAGCGACACGAAATTCTTGATCGAACTGGTTATTCCGACGTTTCTGTTCCTGTCGATCTCCACGCCGTTGAGTTCGTATCGAATCTCGTCGAACATGAACGCCACGCAATTGTTGTCCATCGTCGTATCTGAATCCTTTTCCGGAACGCCGTCGGAGAGTACTCCCTCGATGTACAGAAAACTTTCGCAGGGTAGAGTGTACAGATCCTGCTGTTGTATCGGAATTCGTATTTCGTCGCTGTGCCCGAACGTGGTATTGGCATATGGATTGTAAGTGTGTGTCTCGATTTTGACGATGCGATCGTCGAAGATCGGCTCACCTCCGATACTCAGGATGTCGGTCATGATCGTTTCTCACGACAAATCCGAGAGATCGTAGAAAAGCGACGCTCGCAGCGCTCAGTCCGTTTTTCTTCTTCTTCTTCTCTCTTACAATCGGTCTGCGCGTTCCTTTCGTCGGAGCGCCGAACGATAACGTTCGCGGTGCAATGACGGATGCGGCTCTTGCGAACGAGTCGTTCAAAACGAGCATCTTTCGCGCACGCACATATCCGCTCCCGATTTTGTATTTTTTTATTTTCTGCGACGCACGTGTAGT
Source organism: Temnothorax americanus (assembly GCA_030770215.1). Lineage (NCBI taxonomy): Eukaryota > Metazoa > Arthropoda > Insecta > Hymenoptera > Formicidae > Temnothorax > Temnothorax americanus. The sequence goes on from JASTWO010000988.1 coordinate 23,986, forward strand.
CGAACCGTTATCTCCTCTCCGCGGAAGTCGATCAATCGTCCGATCTGATCCACGACGCGTAACGTTATATCGGTGACACTCCGCGCGATGACCGGAAGGTAAATGATCTGCGTCGGAGTCTCCGACAGCTTATACCCCGGTGGAACGTTCGGCGCGAATTCGTGTATTGTGTGTGCCGGCCTGCCGTTGCTGTAGGCTCCCGCGGTGACGTTGCATTCCACGCGAATGATATTCACGCGCATAATATTCACCGGTTTGTCGGACGCGTGCCATTTATTCGGCTCGAGTACGCGACGTGTTGAGAAACCTAACAAAGAACCAACGTTGTTCGATTTGGTGAAGTCAACTCTATAGGCACACTTGATCTCGCTTCTCATAGTGTTCTCGTTAGCGCGTAAAATTATCGAGCGTTCGCTTTTCTCGCGGTCGTCATCGTTATCGTCCACGTATATGTAATCGTCTTTCTTCTTTGTACTTTTCTTGCGGAGGATAGCTGTTCTCAGGTATCTATCTATAGCGTCCAGTTCGTACGATCCTTCGGGAATAGCGATCACGTCGTTGTTGTCAAAGTAAAATCTATTGTTCGTGAAGTCAATGTTCGGTATCGTGTTGTACGTCTCGAAATTCGCGAGGCCTATCTCGTATTCGCCGCCGCTCAGATCCAGAGCGGGAAAGTAGCTGGCTGAGAGGACGCTGCTTCTTCCGGATAGCGAGAGAGTCAGCGACATAGCGAGATTGTTTCTCCTTCTCTCATCGTCAGAGACGTTTCCAGTCGACGTCTCGGAGGAACTGCAGACACAATTGACCGCAGATGCTCTGATCGAACGTCTGATACGAACGACGGTTGTACACGATATTCACGTCACTCCCGAGATATCGTTCGAGTTCCCTCGGGGGTCGAAGATTTCCAAAACTGTCAAAGTAGATCGCGTTGTTGCCCCTCTTCGCATAGGCGACCCAGTGCGTACCCGGGCCCTCCTCGTCGTCGAGATTCACGATTCCGCTCTCGTCGCGACGCACTTTCGTCGGCAACGCGTCGCGCATAAACACGCCCCTAAAGAAAAGTATGCGCGAAAAGCGCGCGGACCGATTCAATTGCTCGTTCGTCGTGACACCGAACGTTGGCAAATCGAGCGTCATCAGTGTCTTATTCGGCGATTGTTTTTTTTTTTTACCCGTTCTCGTTCGTCTTCTGCTCGTCACGCCACTACCGCGTTTATACGGCGCGAGATACAGTCCGCGACCCTCCAACGCGCGATTGTGACGTTGCAGTTCCTCGAGCTGACGTTGAGCGGCCTTGTTGTCGTTCACAGCTTTGGCCACGCCAGCCGCTCCACCGATCAGGGATCCGAGCGCTCCCAATATCGGTAGAAAGGGTAGAAGACCCCCGCGTTTCGCCAATGGGAGAATTTTCTTCCGCGTTACCGCTCCCCTCTTCCTCTTTCTCATGCCCATGCCCAATTTTGTTTTTGTTTTCATAGCAGCCCATACGGCGGTCGCGACGGCTCTCTCGCCAAGGGTTGTGTCGCTCGCCGTGATACGCTCGCGCGCCTTTTCGGCTAGCGCTCGATCGGCGACGTGTCGATCTGCGAGATCACCGCTTCGCGAGTAAGCGATATCGTGCTCGCGACACGCCTCGTCCAACGGATTGATACCTCGATCACCGCGCGCTAGTCGCTTGGCGAGACGAGTACCCGGCCCGCAGAATTGATAGCCGGGTATGTGTAATTCGACGGGTAGCGCGTTTATCGCTCTGTTGAGGAGGCCGCTGCCAGTGCTTCGCGCCGCTGCGCGCGACATGCGCCGCAATCCCTTATGAGCGATGGTGGACCGTCTATGTGCGTTCTCTGCCACGGACGATTGTAATGTTCCAAACACGGACGACAGTCTCGTACGTCGGAATCCGTCCTCAGATGAACGGGCAATTTGTCCCACAGTCGATCGACGTAATCGGAAAAGTTGCGCAGCAGAAAAATCTTTGGCACGAATTTCAGTTGCTCGGCGGACAGACCGAGAATATCGCGTTTATCCGCCAGGACAAGAAACATCGCGATAACTGAGGGCGTATACCGATCGAACGTACGTATAAATAGGGCAAGTGTGCGCGCACGCGCGTAACAATGCGATTCGTGAGACAACCGTCGGCGATAGGAGTGTCGAATCTCGATTGCAAGACGCGACTGACGTCGGGTTTAACGTCGAGAGAAATGCGTCGACACGGCCCTCTTTTACCGATCGCGATACGTTGCGTCATCTGCGGCCCTTCCAATTGCGGTAAGACGAACGTGTTGATAAGCTTACTGGAAAGTCCGCACGGTCTGCGTTTCGAAAACGTATACGTGTACTCGAAATCTCTCCATCAGCCGAAGTATCGTTACCTCAAGAGTCTGCTCGAATCGATGGACGAGATCGGTTATCGCGCGTTCTCCAATAATCGCGACGTCGTGCCGCCGAGCGAGGCGCTCCCCAGTTCGATATTCGTGTTCGACGACGTGGCCTGTGACAAACAGGACGCAATCAGGGAGTACTTCGCCATGGGTCGACATTCAAATATCGATTGTTTTTACCTCTGTCAAACGTACGCTAAAGTACCGAAGCATCTAATACGCGACAACGCGAACCTGTTGATCCTGTTTAGACAAGACGGAACTAATCTAAAACACGTGTACGACGATCACGTGAGCCCCGATATGTCGTATGAAGATTTCTGCGCGTTGTGTCGCGAGTGTTGGCAGCGCAGGTACGGGTTCGTGGTGATAGACAAGGACAGCGCGCTACAAAACGGCAGATACAGACGAGGATTCAACGACTTTGCCGTACTGTAGAGCGACCAGTAGCTGTCGAACGTTCCGAGAGCGATGAGCGACGCGAAAAACACCGTTGACCGAGAGAAGACCGCGCGGCAGATCGCTAAAACGCGCGCGTCGATACGCAGAAAATACAGAGCGTTGAAAACTGGCAGTGTGGAGAACGAGATGGCTCTCGAGAGACAATTCAAACCGATCGTCGACCCGTTTGAAACAAATCGTCGAACACGTCGAAAAAGGCGAATCCAAGAACGACAATGCGGCGGCGGCGGCGACGACGAAAAGTTTCATTATTAAAAGAAACGCGAGCAAAGCGAAGACGAAGACGACGACGAAGGAAAAGTCGCGCGAAAAACAATATCGAGACCTAAGAAGAGGAAAAAACAAACGAGCGCCGAGTCAGAGATGCTTCCGATCCACTCCACGCCTCTGAAACCGCGAAAATTATCGCTGCACGAGCGGATGGGGGAGGAGCTGGAGGTTTTCGCGTCACCGTTGCCCTCCCCCGAAACACCCGTAAGGGACGTTCTACAAGCGTCGCAGAGTCACGAGGAACTGCATAGTCAATTTGGTCCGTTGGGACAAAGATACGTGGGCGCTCTTCTAAACGGGGACCCAGAAAATGAATTCGATATCGTTTACGGCGTGTACGTCGGGAATGACGGCACGATGCTCGGTGACAAACGGTTCAAGGTGAACGCGGACGATTCCCTGATCGTGGACGGAGTGAGATACACGGGCACGCCCGGCTTGTACGAATTAATCTTCAAGAGATATCCCGATGGTGCAATTTACACCGAGGACGACATGCAAAAGTACAGAAATATACTGTTAGCGACAAACGCTTACAGACGCGATTATAATGCTCTTAACCCCATCATGGGCAACAGGGGACAAAAATACACGAAAATCATCGCTCCGTTGGTATCGCGCGGTAGAAATGGCAGCAATAGAAAGGGTGCTGGCGTGACCAGATTACCGTCGATTATAAAATTGAACGACAATACAATGGATTACGTTTATTGGGACGATCCTAACGAATTGGTGGATCGTCTGCGATTACTCGAGGCCTCTCGTCAAGCGGGCAACGACGCGCACGGTAACGAGATTCAGTCGATAATCGAGGAGCTTCGCGAGATCGGATTGATTATAAATTGAGCTGTCGCGTCGATCGCGACGGCAGTACGTTTCTCGACGAGAGATCGGCGCAATGTCGGTGAACAAATTCGGAATGTCTCTGAGGAAACGCGGCGACGGCGGCGGATTCGCGACGGAAAGATCGCGATTCTCTATCGACTCCCTGCGGAACTACGTACGAGACAGCGCGCTTTGCTTGAACGAGGATTCCTACGACGCGAGGGAGCGCAAGCTACGACGTCTAGCCGCGCCGGAGATCGACAGCGACGCGACGAACAAGAGTTACGTCGAACGCGCGCTTCAAGAATCGGGAAAGGAGATCGATAAATCGTTGTCATCGGTGAAAAGTGAGGTGGATAGGATAAACGGCGACGTGAACGGACTCAGAACCACGTTGAGCGAATTCAAGGAGACTGAAAACAACGTCATTAGCGGACTCAGAATCACGATGAACGAGTTTCTGGCCAAGTTCGAGGAGATTGAAAACCAGATACAGAACTTGGAAAACTCTAAATCCACGCAGACGGGGCAGATACTCGGCGCGCAGATCGTGATGAACGATTTTCTAGCCAAATTCCGCGAGATTGAAACAGCGATGGTGACAAAGGAATCGTTCGAGAGAGAGATAGCAAACATTCGCGGTAACAGGAGGAAGGTCAATAAGGAGGTATGAGCCGTCTTTTTTTGCGCAGTCGAGAGAGGAATACACGCGCGCAACGATGAGTGTCGAGAAGCGAAGA